>JAACNH010002380.1:0-40889 GCA_019447015.1 Hymenochirus boettgeri
ATCCTCTCATTTCCTCTACCCCCCACACACGATCCAATCCCCATCCTCTCATTTCCTCTACCCACCACACAACGCAATCCCCATCCTCTCATTTCCTCTACCCACCACACACGACGCAATCCCCATCCTCTCATTTCCTCTACCCACCACACACGATCCAATCCCCATCCTCTCATTTCCTCTACCCACCACACACGATCAATCCCCATCCTCTCATTTCCTCTACCCACCACACAACGCAATCTCCATCCTCTCATTTCCTCTACCCACCACACACGATCCAATCCCCATCCTCTCATTTCCTCTACCCACCACACACGATCCAATCCCCATCCTCTCATTTCCTCTACCCACCACATACCACGCAATCCCCATCCTCTCATTTCCTCTACCCACCACACACGAATGCCAATCACATTGTATACAATGTCAAAGAAAACATTGTAATGCCCATTGTTCGTTTAATCCCTTAGGGGACATAGTTTCCAATTTATGGATCCACCTCGCCTCCAAACAGAGCAAGGCTGTGTCCCTACCAACATTACATGGTGCCTCACCCAATCCATCAATGATCATATATCTGACAGCAGCCACAGTGTGGTTAAGGGCTTTAAAATGCCTGGCTACAGCCTTATCACCGTATTTATTAGCAGAGTCACTCTTTTCGCCGTTCAATGACGCTGCGAATGGTAGACCTATGATTGGCCATTCGCTGTCGAAATGTGGTGGGAGTCATCCCCACGTAGAATAGGCTCAATAGGCAAGTTAAGAAATATATATCGTACCTACTGGGCCACGTAAACCACCTCCGAATAAAGATCGGTTTCCCAGTTTCAGGGTGTGAAAACCGATCCCCTACAATCTCCTACAGGTGACACAATTAGGGCATCTTAAACACCCACATTTTATCATGGATCTACCTTTCTGTGGCCATGAGTCTGTCAACACCAACAGATCCCTGACTCTGCCCCCTTGTACACTTGACGTAGATGAGTGTTCCCAAATGGAAGTTGTTTATCTTTTTTAACAATTTGCTAATGTTTGTCTATTTTGTTCTTTAATTCCAAGTTCACCACCTCACCCTGTCTATTGTTATTAACTGTCCAACCACTAAACTTATATTGTTCCACTTTGTCAAACTGCTCCTTAGATGTCTCTTTTACTGTACCCTCTAGCTCTAAAACACCCCACCCTTTCACCAGTTTGATGTCTCTTTTACTGTACCCTCTAGCTCTAAAACATCCCACCCTTTCACCAGTTTGTGTCTCTTTTACTGTACCCTCTAGCTCTAAAACGTTCCACCCTTTCACCAGTTTGTGTCTCTTTTACTGCACCCTCTAGCTCTAAAACATTCCACCCTTTCACCAGTTTGATGTCTCTTTTACTGTACCCTCTAGCTTTAGAGCTAGAGGGTGCAGTAAAAGAGACACAAACTGGTGAAAGGGTGGAACATTTTAGAGCTAGAGGGTACAGTAAAAGAGACATCAAACTGGTGAAAGGGTGGAACGTTTTAGAGCTAGAGGGTGCAGTAAAATAGACACAAACTGGTGAAAGGGTGGAACGTTTTAGAGCTAGAGGGGACAGTAAAACGCACAAAAACTGGTTTGAAAGGGTGGAAACAGTTGTAGAGCTAGAGCGGCTGTTTCAGTTAAAGAGACATGCAAATGGGTGAAAGGGTGGAAATTGGTGTGAGTTTAGAGCTAGAGGGTTACAGTAAAACAGAGTACATGCAAAACGGTTTGAAAGGGTGGAAGCGTTTTGAGCTAGAGGGTACAGTAAAGAGACATCAAACTGGTTGAAAGGGTGGATGTTTTAGAGCTTGAGGGTTACAGTAAAAAGAGACATTCAAACTGGGTGAAAGAGGGTGGGATGTTTTAGAGATAGAGGGTTTACAGTAAAGAGACATTCAAAACTGGTGAATGAATGGAGTTTTGATAGAGGGGGCTCGAAGGGACATCAGCTGGTGAAATGGGTGGTGATTTGAGCTAGTAGTGGTTACTACAGTAAAAGAGACAATCAAAACTGGAAAGGGATGGGGAACCAAAATGGAATGGAGTTTTAGAGCTAGAGGTTACCGTAAAAGAGACATAACAAACTGGTGGGAAAGGGGGGGTGGGGTTTGTTTGGTTTAGAGCTAGCAGGGTACAGTAAAAGAGACATCAATGGGATGATGAAAGGGGTGGGATGATTAGAGCTAGAGGGTACAGTAAAAGAGAATCAAACTGGTGAAAGGGGGGATGTTTTAGAGCTAGAGGTACAGTAAACAGAGACTCAAACTGTTGAAAGGGGGGATGTTAGAGCTAGGGGTACAGTTTAAAAGAGACACAAAATGGTGAAAGGGGATGGGATGTTTTGATCGAGGGTACAGTAAAAAGAGACATCAAACTTGTGAAAGGGGTGGGATGTTTAGAGCTAGAGGACAGTAAAAGAGACATCAAAATGTGATGAAGGGTGGGATGTTTTAGAGCTGGAGGTACAGTAAAACGAGACATCAAATGGTGAAGGGGATGGTGGAACGTTTTAAGAGCTAGAGGGTTTTTTACAGTCAAAGAGACATCAAAACTGGTGATAAGGGTGGGATGTTTGGGCTAAGAGGGTACAGTAAAAGAGAATCAAAACTGGTTGAAAGGGGGTGGATGTTTGGAGCTAGAGGGTACAGAAAAAGAGACATCTAAAATGGTGGTGAAAGGGTGGGATGTTTTTAGCAGCTAGAGGGATACAGTAAAGAGACACGCAAATGGTGCAAGGGTTGGGATTTGGTTTGTTTTAGAGCTTAGAGGGTACAGTAAAAGAGAATCAAACGTGAAGGTGTGAAAGGTGGGATGGTTTTAGAGTTAGAGTGGTTTACAGTTTAAAAGAGGACATCAAAACTGTTGTGTGAAAGGGGTAGGATGTTTTGATTCTAGAGGGTACAGTTTTAAAGAGACATCAAACTGGGTGAAAGGGTGGGATTGTTTAGAGCTAGAGGTTTACAGTAAAAGAGACATCAAACTGTGTGAAAGGGTGGGTGGTTTAGTAGAGGGGTACAGTAAAAGAGGACATCAACGGTGGTTAAGGGGTGGAACGTTTTAGCGCTAGAGGGTACAGTAAAAGACCACAAACTGGTGAAAGTTGGTGCGAACGTTTTTAGAGCTAGAGTGGTACAGTTCAAAAGACATTCAAAACGGGGAAAGGGGGGATGTTTAGAGCTAGAGGTGTGCAATAAAGAGTCACCAAACTGGTGATGAAAGGGGGTGGGAGTTTTTGAGCTAGAGGGGGTACAGTGAAAACGAGATCAAACTGGTGAAAGGGTGGGATGGTTTTAGCGCGTAGAGGGTGCAGTAAGAGAGACACAAAATGGTGAAAAGGGGGGAGTTTTGTTTAGAGCTAGAGGGTACAGTAAAAGAGACAATCAAACTGGTGAGAAAGGGTGGATTGGAACGTTTAGAGCTAGAGGGTACAGTAAAATGATGACATCAAAATGTAAAAGGTGGTGGATGGTGGAACGTTTGTGGTGCGTTTCAGAGGGAGGGTTACAGTAAAAGAGACATCAAACTGGTGAAAGCAAAAGTTGGGCAGTTTGTAGAGCTAGAGGGACAAGTAATAGAGACATCAAACATGGTGTGAATGGGTGGAAAGTTTTAGATCTAGAGGGTTACAGTAAATTGAGGACATAAACTGTAAAGTGGTGGCTGAAGTTTGACGTTTTCGAGCTAGAGGGTACAGTAAAAGAGACATCAAACTGGTTGAAAAGGTGTGGTGACGTATTTTAGAGTGAGGGACAGTAAAAGAGGGACACAAACTGGTGAAAGGGTGGGGACGTTTAGAGCTAGAGGGTACAGTAAAAGAGACCACAAAACTGTTGATGAAAGTGGTGGGAGTTTTAGAGCTAGAAAGGGTGCAGTTAAGAGAGGACACAAACTGGTGAAAAGGTTGTGGGGACAGTTTGAGAGCTAGAGGGTACAGGTTAAAAGAGACATCAAAACTGGTGGTGAAAGGGGGTGGAACGTTGTTGAGCTAGAGGGTACAGTTAAAAAGAACATCAAACGGTAAAGGTGAATAGTGGGTGGAAACGTTTTAGAGCTGAGAGGGTACAGTAAAAGACGACATCAAAACTGGAAAATGGGTGGAACGTTTTTTAGTAGGCTAGAGGGGTACAGTAAAAGAGACACAAACTGGTGAAAGGGGTGGGACGTTGTTGAGGTAGGGGATAAGAGTAAAAGAGAAATCTAAACTGGTGAAAGGGTGGGATTGGTTTTAGAGCTAGAGGGTTGCAGTAGTAGAGAGGACACAACTGGGAAAAGGGTGGGAACGTTTAGAGATAGAGGGTTACAGTAAAAGAGACATCAAAACTGGTGAATGAATGTGTGAGTTGGTGGTTGGGTAATACGTTTTAGAGCTAGAGGGATCAGTTAAAAGAGACATCAAAACTGGTAAAAAGGGTGGAAAGTTTAGAGATAGAGGGTACAGTAACAGCGACATCAAACTGGTGAAAGGGTGTGATGGTGGAACGTTTTGAGCTAGAGGGTGGGAGGGTACAGTAAGTAAACAGAACACAAACTGGTTGATGAAAGGGTGGATTGTTTTAGATCTAGAGGTGTACATAAAAAGACTCAAAAATGGTGAAAGGGGTTGGAATGTTTTAGAGCTAGAGGGCTAGTAAAACAGACATCAAACTGGTGAAAGGGTGGTGGAATGGCGTTTTAGAGCGAGAGGGTACAGTAAAAGAGCACAAACTGGTTGAAAAGGGTTGGAACATTTAGAGCTAGAGGGGCAGTTAAAAGAGACACAAACTGGGTGTGGATGGAAGGGTGGAACGTTTTGTTTAGAGCTAGAGGCGTGCAGTTAAAAGAGACACAAAATGGTTTGAAAGGGTGGAAATTTTAGAGCTAGAGGGTGCAGAGTAAAAGAGACACCAAACTGGTTGAAAGGTGGGTGGAACGTTTTTAGTTAGAGCTAGAGGGGTGCAGTAAAGAGACACAAACTGGTGGAAAGGTGGTAAGGTGGTGGAACGTTTTAGAGCTAGAGGGTTACAGTAAAAGAGACATCAAACTGGTGAAAGGGGGTGTGGAACGTTTTAGACCTAGAGGGTACAGTAAAACAGACATCAAACGGTTATGATAGAAGGGTGGAACGTTTTAGAGCTAGAGGGTGTACCGTATAAAAGAGACAATCAAACTGGTGAATGGTGTGGGTGGAACGTTTTTAGAGCTAGAGGGTACAGTAAAAGAGACATCAAATGGTAATAAAAGGTGGTGGAACGTTTAGAGCTAGAGGGTACAGTAAAAGAGACATCAAACTGGTGAAAGGGGTGGAACGTTTTAGAGCTAGGAGGGTACAGTTAAAACAGGACATCAAACTGTGTGTGAAGGTGAAATGTGGATGAACTGTTTTAGAGCTAGAGGGTACAGTTAAAACAGACATCAAACTGGTGATGTTGAAAATGGGTGGAATGTTTTAGAGCTAGAGGGTACAGTAAAACAGACATCAAACTGGTGAAAGGGTGTGGAACGTTTTAGAGCTAGAGGGTTACAGTAAAAGAGACACAAAAGTGGTGAAAGGGTGGAACATTTTAGAGCTAGAGGGTAAGTAAAAGAGACACAAATGGTGAAAGGGTGGAACATTTTAGAGCTAGAGGTTGGGTTTACAGTTAGAAAGAGACACAAACTGGTGAAATGGAAAGGGTTGGAACGGTTTGTAGAGAGCTAGAGGGTACAGTAAAAAGAGACACAAAACTGTGTTGAAAGGGTGTGTGGAACGTTTTAGAGTAGAGGGTACAGTAAAGAGACACAAACTGGTTGAAAGGGATGGATTGGAACGTTTTAGAGCTTAGAGGGTACGTAAAAGAGACACAAACTGGTGAAAGGGTGGAATATTTAGAGCTAGAGTGTTACAGTAAAGAGACATCAAAACTGGTTGAAAGGGGGATGGTGGGTGGAATGGAAACTTGTAGAGCTAGAGGGGTACAGTAAAAGAGACATCAAACTGGTGAAGGGTGAAAGGGTGTGTGGAACGTTTTAGAGCTAGAGGGTACAGTAAAATAGACACAAACTGGTGAATAAAGGGGGTGGAACGTTTTAGAGCTACAGGTTACAGTAAAACAGACATCAAACTGGTGAAAGGGGTGGAACGTTTTAGAGCTAGAGGGGTACAGTAAAAAGACATCAAACTGGTGAAAAGGTGGTGGAACGTTTTTTTTAGAGCTAGAGGGTACAGTAAAACAGACATCCAAACTGGTGACAGGGGAACGTTTTAGAGTAGAGGGTACAGTTAAAAGAGACATCAAACTGGGTGAAAGGTGTTGGAACGTTTTAGAGTCTAGAGGGTACAGTAAAACAGACATTCAAACTGGGTGAAAGGGTTGGTGGAACGTTTTAGAGCTAGAGGGTACAGTAAAATAGACACAAACTGGTGAAAGGTGGTGGTGGAACGTTTTAGAGCTAGAGGGTTACAGTTAAAACAGACATCAACTGGTGATGAAAGGGTGGATGGTGGAACGTTTTAGAGCTAGAGGGGGTACAGTAAAAGAGACACAAACTGGTGAAAGGGTGGGGTTGGAACGTTTTAGAGTAGAGGGTACAGTAAAGAGACACAAACTGGTGAAAAGGGTGGAACGTTTTAGAGCTAGAGGGGTACAGTGAAAACAGACATCCAAATGGTGAAAGGGTGGAAACGTTTAGAGTAGAGGGGTACAGTAAAACAGACATCAAACTGGTGAAAGGGTGTTGGAATTGTTTTAGTGAGCAGAGGGTACAGTTAAAAAGAAACAAACTGGTGAAAGGGTTGGGGAACGTTGTAGATAGCAGAGGGTACAGTAAAAAACAGACAATCAAACTGGTGTTGATGAAGGGTGGAACGTTTTAGAGCTAGGGGGGTACAGTTAAAATAGGACCACAAAATGGTGAAAGTGTGGATGGAACAGTTTAGAGCTAGAGGGTACAGTAAAACAGACATCAAACTGGTGAAAAGGGGGGGTTGGTGGAACGTTTTAGAGCTAGAGGGGTACAGTAAAAGAGACACAAACTGGTGTGAAAGGGTGAGATGAAAGTTTTTAGAGCTAGAGGGTAAATAAAATAGACCAAATGGTGAAAGGGTGGAACGTTTAAGAGCTGGAGGGTACAGTAAAAGAGACACAAACTGGTGAATGAAAGGGGTGGTGGAACGTTTTAGAGCTAGAGCGGTGTGCAGTAAAAAGAGACACAAACTGGTGAAAGGGGTGGTGGAACATTTAGAGCTAGAGGGGTTGCAGTAAAAGAGCACAAACTGGTGAAAGGGTTGGAAGTTTTAGAGCTAGAGGGGGTTGCAGTAAAAGAGACACCAACGGGGAAAGGGTGGAACGTGTTTAGAGCTAGAGCGGTACAGTTAAAGAGACATCAAACTGGTGAGAAGGGTTTGGAACATTTTAGACCTAGAGGGTACAGTAAAACAGACATCAAACTGGTGAAAGGGTGGAAGTTGGAACGTTTTAGAGCTAGAGGGTACAGTAAAGAGAAAGACATCAAAAATGGTGAATGGGTGGATGGAACGTTTTAGAGCTAGAGGGTACAGTTAAAAGAGACACAAACTGGTAAAAGGGTTTGGAACGTTTAGAGCTAGAGGGATACAGTAAAAGAGACATCAAACTGGTGAAAGGGTTGTGGAACGTTTTGAGCTAGAGGGTACAGTAAAACAGACATCAAAAACTGGTGAATGAAAGGGTGGAACGTTTTAGAGCTAGGAGGCGTACAGTAAAAACAGACATCAAACTGGTGTTGTGAAAGGGTTGGAATGTTTTTAGAGCTAGAGGGTACAGTAAAACAGACATCAAACTGGTGTGAAGGTTGAACGGGATGGGGTGGAAACGTTTTAGAGCTAGAGGGTACAGAAAGAGACACAAACTGGTGAAAGGGTTGGAACATTTTAGAGCGTAGAGGGGCACAGTAAAGAGAGACAAAACTGGTGAGTAAAGGGTTGGAACGTTTTAGAGCTAGAGGGTACTAGTTAAAAGAGACACAAACTGGTGAAAGGGTGTTGGAGACGGTTTAGAGCTAGAGGGTACAGTAAAAGAGACACAAACTGGTGAAAAGGGTGGAACGTTTAGTTTTAGAGCTAGAGGGTACAGTAAAAGAGACAACAAAACTGGTGAAAAGGGTGGAATATTTTAGAGCTAGAGTGTACAGTAAAAGAGACATCAAAATCTGGGAAAGGTGTGTGAAAGGGTGGAACATTGTGTAGAGCTAGAGGGTACAGTAAAAAGAGACATAATGGTGAAAGGGTGATGGACGTTTAGAGCTAGAGGGTACCGTAAAATAGACCACAAATGGTGAAAGGGTTGGAACAGTTTTAGAGTATCAGGGTACAGTAAAACAGACATTCACAAACTGGTGAAAGGGTGTGGAACGTTTTTAGAGCTAGAGGGTACAGTTGTAAAACAGACATCCAAACTGGTGAAAGGTGGTGGAACGTTTAGAGCTAGAGGGTACAGTTAAACAGACATCAAACTGGTGACAGGGTTGGAACGTTTTAGAGCTAGAGGGTACAGTTATAACAGAAGAACATCAAATGTAGGTGAATGTGGTGGAGGCAACGTTTTTAGAGCTAGAGGGTACAGATAAAACAGACATCAAAATGGTGAAAGGGTGGAAGTGGTGGGGAACGTTTTTAGAGCTAGAGGGTACAGTAAATAGGACACAATGGTGAAAGGGTGGTGGAACGTGTTTAGAGCTAGAGGGTACAGTAAAACAGACATCAACTGGGTGATGAAAGGGTGGTGTGGAACGTTTTAGAGCTAGAGGGTACAGTAAAGAGACAGAGACACAAACTGGTGAAAGGGTGGAACGTTTTAGAGCTAGAGGGTACAGTAAAAGAGACACAAACTGGTGTGAAAGGGTGGGTTGGTGGAACGTTTTAGAGCTAGAGGTACAGTAAAAACAGACATCAAACTGGGTGAAAGGGTGGTGGAAACGTTTTAGAGCTAGAGGGTACAGTGAAAAAAGACATCAAACTGGTGTGAAAGGGTGGAACGTTTTAGAGCTAGAGGGTTACAGTAAAATAGACACAAAAATGGTGAAAGGGTGGAACGTTTTAGAGCTAGAGGGTACAGTTAAAACAGACATCAAATGGTGAAAGGGTGGATGAAGCTGTTTTAGAGATAGAGGGTACAGTAAAATAGACACAAACTGGTGATGAAAGGGTTGGAACGTTTTAGAGCTAGAGGGTACAGTTTACTAAAAAGACATCAAACTGTGGTGAAAGGGTGTGGAACGTTTAGAGCTAGAGGGTACAGTAAAAGAGACACAAACTGGTGAAAAGGATGTTGTGATGTGAAACATTTTAGAGCTAGAGGGGTACAGTAAAATAGACACAAATGGTAAAGGGTGGAAACGGTTTAGAGTGAGGCGGGTACAGTAAAAGGACACAAACTGGTGAAAGGGTGGAACGTTTAGAGCTAGGGGTACAGTAATAAAGAGACACAAACTGGTGAAAGGGTGGTGGAACTGTTTTAGAGCTAGAGGGTCAGTGAAAGAGACACAAACTGGTGAAAGGGTGGAAACGTTTTAGAGCTAGAGGGTTACAGTTAAAAGAGACCAAAACTGGTGAAAGGGGTGGAAAGTTTTAGAGCTAGAGGGTACAGTAAAAGAGACACAAACTGGTGATGAAGGGTGTGGATGTTGTGAGTTGATCGTAAAGAGAGGAGTGTGAGGGTACAGTAAAAGAGACATCAAACTGGTGTGAAAGGGTGGAATGGAAGTTTTAGAGCTAGAGGGTGCAGTAAAAGAGAACAAAAAACTGGTTGAAAGGGTGGATGGAACGTTTTAGAGCTAGAGGGTACAGTAAAAGAGACACAAACTGGTGGAAAGGGTTGGTGGAACGTTTTGAGCTAGAGGGTACAGTAAAAGAGACACAAACTGGTTGAAAGGGTGGGATGTTTTAGAGCTAGAGGGTACAGTAAAAGAGGACATCAAACTGGTGAAAGGGTGGGGTGTGTTTTTAGAGCTAGAGGGTACAGTAAAAGAGACATCAAAACTGGTGAAAGTGGTGAACGTTTTAGAGCTAGAGGGGACAGTTAAAAGAGACATCAAACTGGTGAAAGGGTGGAATGTTTTAGAGCTAGAGGGTGCCGTAAAAGAGACAACAAACTGGTATGAAAGGGTTGTGGAACGTTTTTAGAGCTAGAGGGTACAGTAAAGAGACACAAACTGATGTGAAAGGGTTGTGGGATGTTTTAGAGCTAGAGGGTACAGTAAAAGAGACATCAAACTGGGTGAAAAGGGGGGGTGTTTTAGAGCTAGAGGGTACATAAAAGAGACTTAAGGAGCAGTTTGACAAAGTGGAACAATATAGTGCGTGGGTGGACAGTTAAAAACAATAGAAAGGGTGAGGTGGGTTGTTTGAACTTGGAATTAAAGAAACAAAATAGACAAAATAGCAAAATGTTAAAAAGATAAACAAATCCATTGGGAAACATCATCTACGTCAAGGTACAAGGGGGGCAGAGTCAGGGATCTGTTGGTTTGTGACAGACTCATGGCACAGAAAGGTAGATCATGATAAAAATGTGGGTGTTTAAGATGCCCTAATTGTGTCACCTGTAGGAGAGATGTAGGGGATCGGTTTCACACCCTGAAAACTGGGGAAAACCGATCTTATTCGGAGTGGTTGGTTTACGTTGGCCAGTAGGTACGATATATATTTCTTAAATTGCCATTGAGAATTCTACGTGGGGGATGACTCCCACCACATGTTCGGACAGCGAATGGCCAATCATAGGTCTACCATTCGCAGCGTCATTGAACGGCGAAAAAAGAGTGACTCTGCTAATAAATACGGGGATAGGGCGTAGCCAGGGATTTTTAAAGCCCTTAACCAACACTAGTGGCTGCTGTCAGATATATGATCATTGATGGATTGGGGTGAGGGCACCGTAATGTTGGTAGGGACACAGCCTTGCTCTGTTTGGAGGCGAGGTGGATCATAAATGGAAAACTATGTCCCCTAAGGGATTTAAAACGAACAATGGGCATTACAATTTTTCTTGACATTGATACAATGTGATTGGCATTCGTGGTTGTGGTGGGGTAGAGGAAATGAGGGAGGGGATTGCGTGGTATGTGGTGGGTAGGGAGAATGAGGAGATGGGGATTGGATAATGTGTGTGGTGGTGAGGAATGAGAGGATGGGATTGCGTGGTATTGTGGTGGGGGTGTAGAGGAAAGAGAGGATGGGGATTATCGTGTGGTGGGTAGAGGAATAGAGGAAATGAGAGGATGGGATTGGATGCAGTTGTGGTGGGTGAGGATAAGAGAGAATGAGAGGATGGGATTGGATCGTGTGTGGTGGGTAGGGAATGAGGTGAGGGGGGATGTGGATCGTGTGTGGTTGGGTAGGGAAATGAGAGGTGATGGGATTGGATCGTGGGTGTGGTGGTGGTAGAGGAAATGAGAGGATGGGGATTGCGTGGTATGTGGTGAGTAGAGGAAGGATGAGGGGGGATTGGATCGTGTGTGGTGGGTAGAGGAAATGAAGGATGGAGATTGCGTTGTGTGGTGGGTAAGGAAATGAAAGGATGGAGATTGCGTTGTGTGGTGGGTAGAGGAAATGAGAGGATGGGGATTGGATCGTGTGTGGTGGGTAGAGGAAATGAGAGGATGGGGATTGGATCGTGTGTGGTGGGTAGAGGAAATGAAAGGATGGAGATTGTCGTGTGTGGTGGGTAGAGGAAATGAGAGGATGGGGATTGGGATGTGGTGGTGGGATGGGTAGAGGAAATGGATGGAGGATGGGGATTGGATCGTGTGTGGTGGGAGAGTAGAGGAAATGAGAGGATGGGGATTGGAATGTGTGTGGTGGGTAGAGGAAAAGAGAGGATGGGGATTGGATCGTGTGTGGGTGGGGTAGAGGAAATGAGAGGATGGGGATGGATCGTGTGTGGTGGGTAGAGGAAATGAGAGGATGGGGATTGCGTGGTATGTGGTGAGTAGAGGAAATGAGAGGATGGGATGGATCGTGTGGTGTGGGGTAGAGGAATAAAGGATGGAGATTGCGTTGTGTGGTGGGTAGAGGAAATGAGAGGATGGGGATGGGCGTGTGTGGTGGGTAGGGAATGTAGAGGAAATGAGAGGATGGGGATTGGATCGTGTGTGGTGGGTAGAGGAAATGAAGGATGGATGAGATTGCGTTGTGTGGTGGGTAGAGGAAATGAGAGGAGGGGATTGATCGTGTGTGGGTGGGTAGAGGAATGAGAGGATGGGGATTGGATCGTGTGTGGTGGGTAGAGGAAATGAGAGGATGGGGATTGCGTTGTGTGGGGGGGGTAGAGAAATGAGAGGATGGGGATTGGCGTGTGTTGGTGGTATAGAGGAAATGAGAGGATGGGGATTGGATCGTGTGTGGTGGGTAGAGGAAATGAGAGGATGGGGTGATTGCGTCGTGTGTGGGTGGGGTAGAGGAAAGAGAGGATGGGGATTGCGTCGTTGTGGTGGGGTAGAGGAAATGAGAGGATGGGGATTGGATCGTGTGTGGTGGGTAGAGGAAATGAGAGGATGGGGATTGCGTTGTGTGTGGTGGGTAGAGGAAATGAGAGGATGGGGATTGCGTTGTATGTGGTGGGTAGAGGAAATGAGAGGATGGGGATTGCGTCATGTGTGGTGGGTAGAGGAAATGAGAGGATGGGGATTGCGTCGTGTGTGGTGGGTAGAGGAAATGAGAGGATGGGATTGCGTCGTGTGTGGTGGGTAGAGGAAATGAGAGGATGGGGATTGCGTTGTGTGGTGGGTAGAGGAAATGAGAGGATGGGGATTGGATCGTGTGTGGTGGGTAGAGGAAATGAGAGGATGGGGATTGGATCGTGTGTGGGGGGGTAGAGGAAATGAGAGGATGGGATTGACGTGTGGTGGTGGGTAGAGGAAATGAGAGGATGGGATTGGATCGTTGTGGTGGTAGGGAAATGAGAGGAATGGGGATGGATCGTGTGTGTGGTGGGTTGAGGAAATGAGAGGATGGGGATGGAGCGTGTGTGGTGGGTGGTTAGAGGATAGAGGGAAATGAGAGGAGGGGGGATTGCGGTGTGTGGTGGGTAGAGGAAATGAAAGATGGGGATCGATCGTGTGTGGTGGGTAGAGGGAAATAGGAGGATGGGGATTGGAGTCAGTGTGTGGGTGGGTAGAGGAAATGAGAGGATGGGTGATTGCGTATGTGTGGTGGGTAGAGGAAAGAGAGGATGGGATTGCGTCATGTGTGGTGGTGGGAGAGGAAATGAGAGGATGGGGATTGCGTCGTGTGTGGTGGGTAGAGGAATAGAGGAAATGAGGAGGATGGGGATTGCGTGTATGTGGTGGGGTAGAGGAAATGAGGATGGGGATTGTGTCGTGTGTGGTTGGGTAGAGAATGAGGGATGGGGATTGCGTTGGTGGTGGGGTAGAGGAAATGAGAGGATGGGGATTGGATCGTGTGGTGGTGGGTAGAGGAAATGAGGGAGATGGGGATTGCGTCTTGTGTGGTGGGTAGAGGAAATGAGGGATGGGGATTGGATGTGTGTGTGTGGTGGTAGAGGAAATGTGGTGAGGATGGAGGGGATTGCGTGTGTGGTGGGTAGAGGAATGAGAGGATGGGGATTGGATCGTGTGTGGTGGGTAGAGGAAATGAGAGGATGGGGATTGGATCGTGTGGGGTGGTAGAGGAAATGAGAGGATGGGGATGCGTTGTGTGGTGGGTAGAGGAAATGAGGAGGATGGGATGGTGTGTGTGTGGTGGGTAGAGGAAATAGAGGATGGGGATTGGATCGTTGTTGGTGGGGTAGAGGAAATGAGAGGATGGGGATTGTCTGTGTGGTGGGTTGTAGAGGGAAATGAGAAGATGGGGATGGTCGTGTGTGGTGGGTTAGAGGAAATGAGAGGATGGGGATGGGATCGTGTGTGGTGGGTAGAGGAGAGGAAATAGGAGGATGGGGATTTGATCGTGTGTGGTGGGTAGAGGAAATGAGAATATGGAAATGGATTGTGTGGGTGGTAAGGTTAGAGGAATGAGGGAATGGGGATTGGTGTGTGTGGTGGTGTAGAGGAAATGAGAGGATGGGGATTGCATCAGGTTGGTGGGTAGAGGAAATGAGAGGTGGGGATTGGTCGTATGTGGGGGTAGAGGAAATGAGAGGATGGGGATTGCGTTGTTGGGTGGGTAGAGGAAAGATAGGATGGGATTGCATTGTATGTGGGGGGTGTAGAGGAAGATGAAGGATGAGAGGATGGGGATTGCGTCATGTGTGGTGGGTAGAGGAAATGAGAGGATGGGGATTGCGTCATGTGTGGTGGGTAGAGGAAATGAGAGGATGGGGATTGCGTCGTATGTGGTGGGTAGAGGAAATGAGAGGATGGGGATTGCGTTTGTTGGGGGTAGAGGAAATGAAAGGATGGGGATTGGATGTGTGGTGTGGTGGGTAGAGGAAATGAGAGGATGGGGATTGGATCGTGTTGTGGTGGGTGAGGAAATGAGAGGATGGGGATGCGTTGTGTGGTGGGGTAGAGGAAAGAGAAGATGGGGATGGATCGTGTGTGGGGGTAGTAGAGGAAATGAGAGGATGGGGATTGGATCGTGTGTGGTGGGTAGAGGAAATGAGAGGATGTGGGATTGCGTTGTGTGGTTGGGTAGAGGAAATGAGAGGATGGGGGATTGGATCGTGTGTGGTGGGTATAGAGGAATGAGAGGATGGGGATTGGATCGTGTGTGGTGGGTGGGTAGAGGAAATGAGAGGATGGGGATTGCTTCTTGTGTGGTGGTGGTAGAGGAAATGAGAGGATGGGGATTGCGTTCGTATGTGGTGGGGTAGAGGAGGAAATGAGAGGATGGGGATTGGACGTGTGTGGTGGGTAGAGGAAATGAGAGGAT
Source organism: Hymenochirus boettgeri (assembly GCA_019447015.1). Classification (NCBI taxonomy): domain Eukaryota; kingdom Metazoa; phylum Chordata; class Amphibia; order Anura; family Pipidae; genus Hymenochirus; species Hymenochirus boettgeri. The sequence goes on from JAACNH010002380.1 coordinate 14,839, forward strand.
GGGGATTGCGTCGTTGTGTGGTGGGTAGAGGAAATGAGGAGGATGGGGATTGCGTCGTTGTGGTGGGTAGAGGAAATGAGGGATGGGGATTGTGTCGTGTGTGGTGGGTAGAGGAAGGAAATGAGAGGATGGGGATTGCGTGTGTTGTGGTGGGGTAGAGGAAATGAGAGGATGGGGATTGCGTGTGTGGTGGGTAGAGGAAATGAGAGGATGGATGGGATTTGGATCGTGTGTGGTGGGTAGAGGAAATGAGAGGATGGGGATTGGATCGTGTGTGGTGGGTAGAGGAAATGAGGAGGATGGGGATTGCGTTGTGTGTGGTGGGTAGAGGAAATGAGAGGATGGGGATTGGATCGTGTGTGGTGGGTAGAGGAAATGAGAGGATGGGGATTGGATCGTGTGTGGTGGGTAGAGGAAATGAGAGGATGGGGTGGATGTGGTGGTGGGTAGAGGAAATGAGAGGATGGGGATTGCGTTGCTGTTGTTGGTGGGTGAGAGGAAATGAGAAGATGGGGATCGGATCGTGTGTGGTGGGTAGGTAGAGGAAATGAGAGGATGGGGATTGGATCGTGTGTGGTGGAGGAGGAAAGGAAATAGGAGGATGGGAGATTGATCGTGTTGGTGGGTAGAGGAAATGAGAAGATGGGAATTGGATCGTGTGTGGTGGGGTAGAGGAAAGAGAGGATGGGGATTGAGTTGTTGTGGTGGGTAGAGAAATGAGAAGATGGGGAATTGGATAGTGTGTGGGGTGGTGGTAGTTAGAGGAAATGAGAGGATGGGGATTGGATCGTGTGTGGTGGGTAGAGGAAATGAGAGGATGGGGATTGCGTTGTGTGGTGGGTAGAGGAAATGAGAAGATGGGGATTGGATCGTGTGTGGTGGGTTAGAGGAAATGAGAGGATGGGGATTGGATGTGTGTGGTGGGTAGAGGAAATAGGAGGATGGGGATTTGATCGTGTGTGGTGGGTAGAGGAAATGAGAAGATGGGAATTGGATGTGTGTGTGGTAGGTAGAGGAAATGAGAGAATGGGGATTGCGTTGTGTGTGGTGGGTAGAGGAAATGAGAGGATGGGGATTGCGTTGTATGTGGGGGTTAGAGGAAATGATAGGATGGGGATTGCATTGTATGTGGTGGGTAGAGGAAATGAGAGGATGGGGATTGCGTCATGTGTGGGTAGAGGAAATGAGAGGGGATGGGGATTGCGTATGGTGTGGTGGGGTAGAGGAAATGAGAGGATGGGGATTGCGGTCGTATGTGGTGGGTAGAGGAAATGAGAGGAAGGGATTGAGTCGTGTGTGGTGGGGTAGAGGAAAATGAAAAAGGATGGGGATGGATCGTGTGTGGGGGGAGAGGTAGAGAAATGAGAGGATGGGGATTGGATCGTGTGTGGTGGGGTAGAGGAAATGAGAGGATGGGGATTGCGTTGTGTGGTGGGGGGTAGAGGAAATAGAAGATGGGGATTGGATCGTGTGTGGTGGGTAGTTAGAGGAAATGAGAGGAGGGGATTGGATCGTGTGTGGTGGGTAGAGGAAATAGGAGGATGGGGATTGGATTGTGTGTAGTGGGTAGAGGAATGAGAAGTGGGAATTGGATCGTGTGTGGTAGGTAGAGGAAATGAGAGAATGGGGATTGCGTCGTGTGTGGTGGGTAGAGGAAATGAGAGGATGGGGATTGCATCATGTGTGGTGGGTAGAGGAAATGAGAGGATGGGGATTGCGTCATGTGTGGTGGGTAGAGGAAATGAGAGGATGGGGATTGCGTCATGTGTGGTGGGTAGAGGAAATAGGAGGATGGGGATTGCGTCATGTGTGGTGGGTAGAGGAAATGAGAGGATGGGGATGCGTCATGTGTGGTGGGTAGGTTAGAGGAAATGAGAGGAGAGGATGGGGGATTGCTCGTATGTGGTGGGTAGAGGAAATGAGAGGATGGGGGATTGCGTCATGTTGTGGTGGGGTAGAGGGGAAATGAGAGGAGGAGGGATTGCGTCGTGTGTGGTGGGTAGAGGAAATGAGAGGATGGGGATTGCCGTGTGGTGGGGGTAGGAGGAATGAGAGGATGGAATTGCCGCTCGTTGTGGTGGGGTAGGAGGAAATGAGAGGATGGGGATTGCGTCGTGTGTGGTGGGTAGAGGAAATGAAAGGATGGGGATTGCGTCGTATGTGGTGAGTAGAGGAAATGAGAGGATGGGGATTGCGGGTGGGAACCTGTTTGCAATAAGTCTTTGAGGTCCTTGCACAATATGTTAGGATGTCCTAATGTGTATTGATATGATTACTGTGGCTATATACTCAGACCTACTGACCCCTTCAATACCAGTGGAGAATACAGGGATGAATCTGGTCACTGATCACTGTATATAGATGTTGCCTAGTAATGGCGACGACTGACAGTTGTTGACTAGGAACAGCAATGCATCGATGTGATTGGGTGACGCGAGGGAACTCCCACATCGCCATGTAGGAGGAGGAAGTAGACGGGAGGCGAGTTCCAGTTTATAATATTCTTTTTATGATAAAACGCGCATGTAATGGGGGTGGGGCTCGTAGGGAGTTTTAAGGAAAGGAGGTGTCACTGTGGGGCTGCGACTCTGAGGACGGCTCCTGTGTGAGTGGAAACGCGTCGGATTGTAACTTTTTGTGAATAAAAGATTTTGTTTTATCTAGAGCCCTGAGAGTGCTATGGTGGGAAAGTGACTGTATTGCTATATATTGGGATTGACAAGAGTAAACTATGGTCTGTTTTCATTAGGGGAAAAATACTATGGATAGAGAAATGGTTAATAGATGGCAAACAGAGAGATGTTGTCAATGGAGTCTTAACTATGTGGGCTTCGGTTTTATGTAGAGTTCCTTGGAGTTCTGTACTGGGACCACTGCTGTTTAATGTGTTTATAAATGACTTAGAAGGGGCATTGAGATCAAGGTCTCTGTGTTTGCTGATGACACTAAACTATGCAGAGCTTTGGAAACTTCCAATGATGTGCAAGTGTTGCAAGCAGACCTGGGGATATTAAAAGAAACAATAGGCCAAAAAATTACGCCGCCACACCGCGGGCGCGAATATAGCGATATTGCCGTATTATAACGGCGAGCACCATTGCGGTAGTTTTAAGCCCCTTCGCGGCGATACTTACAGTATCGCCGCGAAGGGACTTAAAATCCCTTCCCGACGCCTCTCCTAAGGGGGCGGGGCATACGCCCACCCGCCCACATTCTGCCCACCCCGCCCACAACCCCCCGCGGCGTCGGAGACCACCTGCCGCTGCTTCCCAGCAGGCCTCCAACCCGTTCCCGCTCGCGGCAATCTCGGAAAGGGAAGCTGCGGAAGGGGCTGCCGGGAAGGGGCTGCAAGCAGGTGGTTGCGAACACCCGCCACGCACCCCCTCCCAGCAACCCCTCCAGCCCCCCGCCCCGGCCGCTCCCGGGGAGGGGAAGGGAGGGAGCCGCTGGGAGGGGTGGAGGCTCCCTCCAGCGGGGCCATGAGAAGGGCCTTAATGGGGCTTAAGGGGTCCCGCAGGTCGAACCTGGAACCCCCTCCCGGCCCGTGTAAGGGCCTTTGCGGCTCTGACAAGAGCCCTTTGGGGCTAAGGGGTCCCGCAGCTCGAACCGGGACCCCCCTCCCCGGCCCTTAAAGGGCCCTTGCGGCACTGACAAGTGCCTGGCAGGGGTCCCGCAGCTCGAACGGGACCACGTGTGCGGCTCTTAAAAGAGCCTTGGGCGGCGCCTTTTTCTTCCAGTCCGGCGACACCAGCTCCGCCGAGGCCGCCGACCCCCGAGAGGTACCTGCAGACGCCAGGGTACCCGGCAGGCGCCGGCGACCTCAACGAGGCGATGTTGCCGGCGTCTTGATCCGACGCAACGTCTTCGGGCTGGCGACACCCAACCCCACTCAGGTCGCCGATGCCAGGCGACTCACTGCGGCCGCAGTAAGCCCGCTGGCACAGCCGGCCTCAGCGGAGCCGATGTTGCCAGCCTCTTCTTTCTTCTTTTCAGCCATCTACTGCGATGGCATATGAGTTCCGCGGCGGAAAGCTCCTCTTTATAGGTTTGCAGAAATCCATAATCCGTTTATGATTGGTCAATTTTAATACTTGCTTTACATTAACCAATCAGATTCTGCGGAAAGTTCTGAAATCTGATTGGTTTATGTAAAGCATGTAAACCAAGCATTAAAAAATTGACCAATCAGAAACGGATTATTGATTTCTGCAAACCTATATAAAGAGGAGCTTTCGCCGCGGAACTCAGATGCCATCGCCGTAGATGGCTGAAGAAAGAAGAAAGAAGCGGCTGGCAACATCGGCTCCGCTGAGGTGGCGGTGGTGCCAGCGGGCTCACGTCGGCCGCAGTGAGTCTGCCTGGCACGGCAACCTGAGTGGGGTTGGTTGTCGCTAGCGAAGACGTCGCCCAAGGGCTCTTTTAAGAGCCGCACACTGGGGTCCCGGTTCGAGCTGGGACCCCCGCCAAAGGCACTTGTCAGTGCCGCAAGGGCCTGCAAGGGCCGGGGAGGGGGTTCGGTTCGAGTGCGGGACCCTTAAGCCCAAAAGGCACTATCAGTGCCGCAAGGGCCCTATAAGGGCCGGGAGGGGGGTCCCGGTTTGAGCTGTGGGACCCCTTAAAGCCCCAAAAGTCCCTTCTCAGGCCCCGCTGGAGGGAGCCTCCACCACTCCCAGTGGCTCCCTCCCTTCCCCTCCCCGGGAGCGGCCGGGGGGCTTGGAGGGGTTGTGGGAGGAGGTGCGTGGCGGGTGGTCGCGACACCTGCCTGCGGCCCTCTTCCCGGCAGTCCCTCCTAGCCTCCGTTCCGAGATTGCCGCGAGCGGGGAACGGGTTGGGAGGGGCTGGGAAGCGGCGGCGGGTGGTTGTAGGCGGGTCGGCGTGTCTCCCGGGGCGGGTTGCCTGCCCATCCCCGCCGCGGGAGGCTAGTATCGGCTGACTTCGCCACCTTCAAGGTGGCGAAGTAAAAAAAGCCGATACAAGCAGAGCGAAACAAGTACCACCGCTTATAAATAGAAGCGGCGGGTAACAGGTAAGTATCGCCGCGAAGGGTTAACGCTTCGTTAACTTTCGTGGCCGTTTTCGGACATTTATAAATCACGTTAAACGCGATGTATGCGTTAATGTCAGCGAAAAACGGCAGTGAAAAGTTAACGAACCTTTATAAATATGCCCCCTAGATAGATAGATTGACTATGCAGGCATTGCAGAAGGGACATTTACGTGGGGATATGGTCACTTTATTCAGATGTGGTAATGGCAAGTTTTTGAATAGCTTTAAAAGGTGTCTGGATAAATTTCTAAAATAAAATAATATTGAGAACATATACTGTAGTTCTGGTTGGTACAGGGATACTATATAATATTGAGAATGACTGGTATTAATACATATACGAGTTTGTGGTTGGTATGGGGATAATATAGAAATTGAGAATTACTGGTATAATACATATACTGTAGTTCTGTTTGGTACGGGATACTATATAATATTGAGAATTACTGGTATTAATAATATACTGTAGTTCTGGTTGGTATGGGGGTACATAAAATATTGAGAATTAATGGTATTAACATACAACTGTAGTTTGGTTGGTACGGGGATACTAATAATATTGAGAATTACTGGTATTGACACATTTACGTAGTTTGGATTAGTACGGGGATACTATATAATAGTGAGAATTACTGGTATTAATACATATACTGTAGTTCTGGTTGGTACGGGGATACTATATAATATTGAGTATTACTGGTATTAATGCATATACTGTAGTTCTGGATGGTACAGGATACTATATAATATTGAGAATTACTGGTATTAATATAAATACTGTAGTTCTGGTTGGGACAGGGATACTATAAAATATTGAGAATTACTGCTATTAATAAATATACTGTAGTTCTGGTTGGTAAGGGATACTATAAAATATTGAGAATTATGGTATTAATAAATATACTGTAGTTCTGGTTGGTACAGGGATACTATATAATAGTGAGAATTACTGGTTAATACATATACTGTAGTTCTGGTTGTACGGGGATACTATATAATAGTGAGAATTACTGGTATTAATACATATACTGTATAGTTCTGGTTGGTATGGGGATACTATATAATATTGAGAATTATGGTATTAATACATATACTGTAGTTCTGGTGGTACAGGGATACATATAATATTGAGAATTACTGGTATTAATACAAATACTGTAGTTCTGGTGAACAGGGATACTATATATAGTGAGAATCTGGTATTAATACAATACTGTAGTCTGGTGGTACGGGGATACTATATAATATTGAGAATTACTGGTATTAAAGGAACACTAAACCAGGGTTTTTAAGTACATAGAACCTAATTCTATTATTCACAGGGAGGTAAGAACGCTAATTCCCAACACTCTGTGAATAATAGAATGCCCAGGGGACACTGGAACTCGCACCTTTTTCCAAGCTGACTGCCATGCTGACGATCACGCACCTATTTCTTGTATTGGAGATTGGTCCAGTCGTGCGGCTGTCAGCTCAGAAACAGCTGCAAGAGGAGCGCAGTAAGGTAAGTTCCAGTGTCCCCTGGGCATTCTATTATTCACAGGGAGGTGGGAATTAGCGTTCTTACTTTCTTGTGAATATATATCTGTAATATTCATCCATCCAGGTCATGGTACATCTGTAATATTCATTCATCCAGATCAATCCTCTCATCAACAGACTAAGAAACCTTTCACTTGTACAGAATGTGGGAAAACATTCTCTAGCAAACAAAACCTTATTTCTCACCAAACCATCCACACAGGGGTGAAACCTTTCCCTTGTACAGAATGTAGTAAAACATTCTCTAGCAAGCAATACCTTCTTATCCACCAAAACATCCACACAGGGGTGAACCCTTTCACTTGTACGGAATGTGAGAAAATATTCACTACAAAGTACAGCCTTCTTAACCACCAAACCATTCACACAGGAGAGAAACCTTTCTCCTGTACAGAATGTGAGAAAACATTCTCTAGGAAAAAAAACCTTCTTACTCACCAAACCATTCACACAGGAGAGAAACCTTTCTCCTGTACAGAATGTGAAAAAAAATTCACTACAAAGCAGAGCCTTCTTAACCACCAAATCATTCACACAGGAGAGAAACCTTTCTCCTGTACTGAATGTGAGAAAACATTCACTACAAAGCACAGCCTTCTTATTCACCAAACCATTCACACAGGAGAGAAACCTTTCTCCTGTACGGAATGTGAAAAAACATTCTCTAGGAAGCATTCCCTTTTTATTCACCAAACCATCCACACAAGAGAAAAACCTTTCCCTTGTACAGAATGTGGGAGAAAATTCTCTTATCAGAGCAACCTTCAAGACCACCAGCGAATTCACACAGGAGAAAAACCCTTTTCATGTACAGAATGTGGGAAAAAATTCTCTCACAAGAATCAACTTCAAAAACACCAGCGAATCCACACAGGGGAAAATCTTTTTTCATGTACAGAATGTGGGAAAGAATTCTCTCACAAGAATCAACTTCAAAAACACCAGCGAATTCACACAGGGGAAAAACCCTTTTCATGTACTGAATGTGGGAAAGAATTCTCTCACAAAAATCAACTTCAAAAACACCAGCGAATCCACACTGGGGAAAAACCCTTTTCATGTACTGAATGTGGGAAAGAATTCTCTCGCAAGAGCGACCTTCAACAACACGAGCGAATCCACACTGGGGAAAAACCCTTTTCATGTACAGAATGTGGGAAAGAATTCTCTCAGAAAAGCAACCTTCAAAAACACCAGAGAATCCACACAGGGGAGAAACCCTTTTTATGTACAGAATGTTGGAAAGAATTCTCTCGCAAGAGCTACCTTCAAATACACCAGCGAATCCACACAGGAGAAAAACCCTTTTCATGTACAGAATGTGGGAAAGAATTCTCTCGCAAGAGCAACCTTCAAATACACCAGCGAATCCACACAGGGGAAAAACCCTTTTCATGTACAGAATGTGGGAAAGAATTCTATCTCAAGAGCCACCTTCAAATACACCAGCGAATCCACACAGGGGAAAAACCCTTTACATGTACAGAATGTGGGAAAGAATTCTCTCGTAATTTCGAACTTCAAATACACCAGCGAATCCACACAGGGGAAAAATCCTTTTCATGTACAGAATGTGTGAAAGAATTCTCTCACAAGAGCCACCTTCAAATACACCAGCGAATCCACACAGGGGAAAAACCCTTTTCATGTACAGAATGTGGGAAAGAATTCTCTCGTAATTTCGAACTTCAAATACACCAGCGAATCCACACAGGGGAAAAATCCTTTTCATGTACAGAATGTGGGAAAGAATTCTCTCATAAGAGCAGCCTTCAAATACACCAGCGAATCCACACAGGGGAAAAACCCTTTTCATGTACAGAATGTGGGAAAGAATTCTATCTCAAGAGCCACCTTCAAATACACCAGCGAATCCACACAGGGGAAAAACCCTTTACATGTACAGAATGTGGGAAAGAATTCTCTCGTAATTTCGAACTTCAAATACACCAGCGAATCCACACAGGGGAAAAATCCTTTTCATGTACAGAATGTGTGAAAGAATTCTCTCACAAGAGCCACCTTCAAATACACCAGCGAATCCACACAGGGGAAAAACCCTTTTCATGTACAGAATGTGGGAAAGAATTCTCTCGTAATTTCGAACTTCAAATACACCAGCGAATCCACACAGGGGAAAAATCCTTTTCATGTACAGAATGTGGGAAAGAATTCTCTCATAAGAGCAGCCTTCAAATACACCAGCGAATCCACACAGGGGAAAAACCCTTTTCATGTACAGAATGTGGGAAAGAATTCTCTAACCAGAGGAACCTTCAAATACATCAGCGAATACACACAGGAGAAAAACCCTTTTCATGTACAGAATGTGGGAAAGAATTCTCTCACAAGAGCAACCTTCAAAGACACCAGCGAATCCACACAGGGGAGAAACCTTTTTTATTTTGTTAATAGTAGTAGAGAATTGTGCCGTGTTACCATTGAATGGAGCAGAGACATCTTGGATGTAAAAGGTATTATTTTATATGCAAGATGTCTCTACTTATTTGTATGTTAGATAAAACTCTCCGTACAGTAACAGGATATATCTGTTGTATTCAATAAGATCAACTGGACTTGGAGTTTAGTTCTTGAACAGGACAATGCTATATCACCTGTTTTGTTTACAGACAAAATTTCCATAAAACCAATGCTACATAATGTGTTATCAGGTTTGCTCATGTTTTACACTAATTTTGCATTGGCTGAGCTATTTCCATAAAGTGTAATTAGTGTAATATAATTATATAATATAGGCAACGTTAAGTTTTGCACTTGTAGCACAGACTACTAACTTAATGCCTTTAAGGCAGAGACACAGATGCTCCTTATCTGACCCACTAAGTGATTTACTGCATTGCAATCTGGTGAAGGTTTGTAATATTGTCTCTGGTTCTACATTGGTCCGTAAAGCTAGGTACACACCTAACGATTTTTCCTCCTGACCGACCGTTCGATACTTTCGAACGGTCGGCCAGGAGGAAGGACTGTCGGTCGCGGCAAAAGCAGCCGCGTCCGATAGTCACCGCGACCGATCATGCGGTCCTCTATGGAGGTTTTCCACCCTGTCCGATCGTCCTTTCGTCCGATTCGGACGAACGGTCGATCGGACATGGGCACATTCGTATTCGATAATTTCGGTCCGATCGACCGATACACTTAACTATCGGTCGATCGGACCGAAATATCTAATCGTGTGTACCCAGCTTAAGTCTTTTCTCACACAGGAACCAATATTTCATAAAATGTTTTATACAAATATAATGTACCCCATTACTACCTTTCTATGGGGCCAAATGTAACATAATAATGTGATAATCGGCGAATGTAGTAGCACGCTGATTATAACATTAAGACAGTGATTCTTACCTGGCATCCCATGGTTAGCTCGTTCCTCCTCTCCCCCGCACTGTAATTCAGCTTAGCGCTCTCGTTTCATTACTTCCTCTTCCACATGTGGGAGATATCGAGCTAACTATGCAGTGTAACTAAGGAGGGGAAGTGGGTACCATGTTGTAAAGGGAGCTAGAAAACAGAAAATAAGATAATAATGAGATAAAACAAGAGGTCAGGGAAGGGGGAATAAAAGCAGAAGTGAGAAGAGGTGTCAGAGAGGGAGAGAAGACACCACCCCAGGAGAAGGATCTGTATATTGTTCGGGATATTTATTTATGTACCAAGTCTATCCAGGGTTTCCAGACATTATCATATTTAGAAGGGAACTTTCTGTGGAGATAAAGAATGTTGTGATATGATAGTGTTAGATTTTTATATAATCATTTAGCCTAATAGCAGCCATCTTGTTTTTAACCACCATTTTGTCTTGTATTATTTCATGTATTTTCATGTATTTGCAGATGTTTTGTTTCCAGATGTTCTTTCTCATATCATGGTATTGATAACAACTTCCCAGTGAACTCAAGGTCTTTTTCCTCCCACATTGTGTGCCAACCTCACTCCCTCCTTACATTCCAAGGAATGTTTTACTACCTCATCTATAGACACAGAGTCTGGCAGTGCCCCCTTTCTTTTCTTTGTTATAATTCCACGTTTCATTCTTTCTCCCAGTCGACTGTGAGGGTCTTTTACTGGGTCTAACACAGGCATCAGGGTCCGGCGTGTTTAGTGCAGGATATTTATTCTAACAGATCTGTATTTATTAGTTGTATCCAATGTTTATATCGTGGAGGGGTCAGGGACATCCTTCCATCCAGTCATGGTATATCTGTTTATATTCATTCATCCAGGTCACGGTAATCTGTCATTCATCCATCCAGGTCACGGTATATCTGTAATATTCATACATCCGGTCACGGTATATCTGTATATTCATCCATCCAGGTCACGGTATATCTGTAATATTCATCCATCCAGTCACGGTATATCTGTAATATTCATTCATCCAGGTCAACGGTAAATCTGTAATATTCATCCTCCAGTAGGCGTAATCTGTATATTCACCATCGGTCACGGTATATCTGTAATATTCATCCTCCAGGTCATGGTATATCTGTAATATTCATCCATCCCAGGTATATCTGTAATATTCATCCATCCAGTCAGGTATATCTGTAATATCATCCATCCAGGTCACGGTATATCTGTAATATTCATCCATCCAGGTCACGTATATCTTGTATTATCATCCATCCAGGTCACGTATACTGTAATATTCATCCATCCAGGTCATGGTATATCTGTAAATATTCATCCCCCAGGTCACGGTATATCTGTAATATTCATCCATCCCTGTCCACGGTCATTCTGTAATATTCATCCATCCAGGTCATGGTATATCTGTAATATTCATTCATCCAGGTCACGGTATATCTGTAATATTCATTCATCCAGGTCACAGTATATCTGTAATATCCATCCATCCAGGTCATGGTATATCTGTAATATTCATCCATCCAGGTCTCCATCCAGGTCACTGGTATATCTGGTTTATATTCATTCATCCAGGTCCACGGTATATCTGTCATTCATCCATCCAGGTCACGGTTATCTGTAATATTCAATAATCCAGGTCACGGTATATCTGTATATTCATCCATCCAGGTCACGGTATATCTGTAATATTCATCCATCCAGTCACGGTATATCTGTAAATTCATTCATCCAGGTCAACGGTAAATCTGTAATATTCATCTCCAGTCACGGTAATCTGTATATTCACCTCGGTCACGGTATATCTGTAATATTCATCCTCCAGGTCAGGTATATCTGTAATATTCATCCATCCCAGGTATATTCTGTAATATTCATCCATCCAGTCACGGTATATCTGTAATAGTCATCCATCCAGGTCACGGTATATCTGTAATATTCATCCATCCAGGTCACGGTATATCTTGTATTATCATCCATCCAGTCACGTATACTGTAATATTCATCCATCCAGGTCATGGTATATCTGTAATATTCATCCACCAGGTCAGGTATATCTGTAATATCATCCATCCGTCACGGTATATCTGTAATATTCATCCATCCAGGTCATGGTATATCTGTAATATTCATCCATCCAGGTCACGGTAATCTTAATTTCATCCATCCAGGTCAGGTATATCTGTAATATTCATCCATCCAGGTCAGGTATATCTGTAATATCCATCCTCCAGGTCACGGTATATCTGTATATTCATCATCATCCATCCAGTAACGTATATCTTAATATTCATCCATCAGGTCAGGTATATATTGTATATTCATCCATCCAGGTCATGGATATCTGTAATATTCATCCATCCAGGTCATGGTATATCTGTAATATCTCCATCCAGGTCATGGTATATCTGTAAATATTCATCCACCAGGTCATGGTATATATCTGTAATATCATCCATCCAGGTCATGGTATATCTGTATATCATCCATCCAGGTCATGGTATATCTTAATATCATCCATCCAGGTCATGGTATATCTGTAATATTCATCCATCCAGGTCATGGTATATCTGTAATATTCATCCATCCAGGTCCTGGTAATAAGTTTAGTACAATTACTCTTCTGATATAAACATAGCGCGCAATGTTTTAATGTATCCAGTCCACCTCATCAAGTTAGCCCCAATAATTACGTCCCTCTGCTTTATAGTGGGAGCAGATAGATAAGTTGTTTGAGAGAAATTGAGTATTTCACATTCCATAGGTACCAGTCACTGCACTGGGCCATGTAAGGTGCCAGATAAGATAAGAAAGGTCTAAGACAAGACTGAGAATATTGCTATCTGTGCATCGGCAACATTTAAGTTACCGTTTTTCCACAAGTCCTATAGTACTGGGTGGCCTGGGTTTTCTAAGGTGGGTAAAGGGGCAGAAGTTATGAATTTTACAAACATTTTGTTATATTTTTATATTTATAATACTTCAATTTAATTTATTTTATAATTTTCATTAAGTGATCCTCCCTATCAAGTTAAATTGGAGATGGTTTCCGTAGGAGATTTTGTGCTTTTACCCATTTTTGTACAGGAATATTAAGTTCATAGACGTATTAGGGTTTTGAGTAATAATAAAATTAAACATGGGAAGATCGGATGAAGGAATTTGCAAGGGTTATTCAATCAAAGTTCTTATCGTGTAACATTGTGCTAATTTTGCCCCAACCAATCAATGTTAGCTTTTCAAATGTTACTAACATCTGATTGGTTTGGGTGCAAAATTGCACCATTTTAGTATTGATAAAGACATCATCATCCGCTGTTCACTCATCAGATATCAACTGCCTTGAAATGTAAGTGTTCTTGAAGACGTTTCGCTAGTTCTACGACTGGCCTTTCAATTCAGAATGACTGTTCAACAATCTGTGGCAATAATGTACCCTGGAACATCCCAAATAGATATCACAGCCAGTGTGTAAGGGTGTGATAGATCGGTGCTAAGATGTTTATAGGAACGCCCAGAGAAGGTGTTTAAAACAGCATTGTACAGTGGCAGACAGTTGCGTGTCGAACCCCCCACACTCTTATTTAGGCTTGGTTTTCTTTATTTTCCATAAAGGCCTCCTTAACACTCTGTTGAACCAGTCACGGTTCCTTCCCAGTATGGTTAACATTACCATCTTCCAAAGGTAATGTCCTTTATCCTTAGATGCAGGATACACGGATGAGTCCTTGGAACCCGAGGATCGCTCTTCTGTTGCTGGGCCATACGTTGATCAGTTGGCTGTTGGTACCTTTCCCCCCTATACAAATCAAGCATTCTTACTGACTGCCCGATATATGATGTCGCGTTTCCTTGTGTTGTATGTATTGGGTCTTTCGGACCCTGACAATTGCCCTCTCAGTGTGGTTTGTTCGGTTTAAGCCAGACAGGGATAATCGATGTTTTTTAGAATTCTTCTTATTTCTTTCGAGGGGGGACCCCCTGCTACATATGGGATGACCATGTTCTTTCCTCCTGTCTGCTTTTTCCCTTCACTGTTGGTTATCGTGTTCTTTTCTTTCCTTCTACTATCGTTTTGTTACAAGGCCCCAGTCTGGATATCCACAAGTTTTTAGGCTCCTTGAGATTTTCATTTCTTTTAGCCTTGCCTCTTGTGCTAGGGGGATGTTCTCGCTCTGTGTTTGCAGGGTTATGATGACAACCCAGCTTGTGATACAGGGTGGGTGGAGTTCAAACATTAAAACTGATCGCTGTGTGTTGGTTTCTGTTTTTTAAACCTCTACTTCCAGTTTAACATTTTCTATCTTCTACCAACAGTCCAAGAAGAAGCCAGTTTGTTGTTTTGTATCTTCCCTGTGAATTTAATGGTTTTTGGTCACCGATTAATGTGTTCTGTGAAAGCTGTACTTCCTTATGTGATTTTAATACACGGTGTCATCAACATATCTGAACGGGCGGGGTGCGTATGCCCCTAAAGGTTTAAGCGCCTGTGTTTCACCTCCTCCATGTAAGGTTGGCCACAATCGGTGAAAACGGAGGAGTACCCATAGCACATCATGTTTTTTTGGTATCACTTATCCTGTATTTGAGAAATAGTGGTATTCAGGCACACAGTCCAACAAGGAACACACCTGTTCTGGGTTGAGATCAGTTCGATGGTAAGAGTGCTGTTTGGCCCAGCCGTTTTATCACCATGGTCCAAGCATCCTCTGTTGTGGTATACAGTGAAGAAGAAGAATGTACATCTAGGACAACCATAGTTTCTTCTACACCGAGTTACTATATCTTCAATCTGTTGGTTGAAATCCTGAGAGTTCTGGATTGATGCTAAACTTCCCACCAAAGGTCCCTAAGTGTATGCTAGATATTTTTGCCACCTTGTATGGTATTATTATTGTTAATTATATTGTAAATGATAAAACTTTAATTGAATCTCCCTGTTTCGGTTTTCAAGTCTCTGTTCTCTATCTAGATGGTCATAAGGTTTGATTGGACCATTTGAAAAGTGGAGCCCTTAATAGGTCCTAGGCTTTATAGTATCCAGCATTGCAC
Source organism: Hymenochirus boettgeri (assembly GCA_019447015.1). Taxonomy (NCBI): domain Eukaryota; kingdom Metazoa; phylum Chordata; class Amphibia; order Anura; family Pipidae; genus Hymenochirus; species Hymenochirus boettgeri. The sequence goes on from JAACNH010002380.1 coordinate 29,870, forward strand.
TAATAGTGTTGGCAATCCAAGACATAGACATTTAATACAAGTAGTTCGTATATATACCAAGACAACCTCTCAACAGTATTATCATAATTGCATCCGTAATTTTTCCATTTCTTTTGCTTACCGGCAGTGTCAAACAGTGGCTCTCCCACCTATTCCAACCCACAGGTACGCAAACGGTTAATTCCCAACATCTCGTTTCTCCAGAGTATCTAACTCAACAGTGTTTTCGGCTTCAAATGGACAAGGGTGTCAAAAATCATTAACAAGGCAGTATACCTAATACTTACCGATACTGTAGCAGCAGGGGGCGATCTCTTTAAGCAAAGCAAAACAAATGTCATTTCCCCGTAGCTATTCATAGTTCATAATAAAATCAGGAGAAGGGGCAGATCAAATAATTTCCCCAAATAATGGTCAGCTATGCTTGATTTAGACACATCTGTACTATATATTAGAAGTCGGTATCACAAGAGGAACTTGAGATATTTACTTGGGTCAACAACTCCTGTACAGATCATGTCTGGTTGTCTCTGAATTGTTAAAAATTACTGGAGCACCAAACTGTTAATATTTCACGTGTGGCATGTACGGTTCATGTATGTACAGACTGGGTAAATATGAATATAATTTTCCCTCCACGACGTACCGATAAACCTTCCCGGGAAGAGACAGCAAACCCTCTACGGACCAAACCACTCCCTGATTCAGGATACCCTATAAATATACAGACACTGGAATGGCAAATTGGTTCTCCACTTTACCATCGAACAGGAAACACACATCCCATTGGTTGGACTGTATCATTGGCTACCATCTTGATTAATCATTTTTGGCATTTTCCTTTGGAATTATCAAGTTTTCAATGGACCTTAACAGACGTCCATTTAATCAAAGGGCCCCATTTTCCTTCTTTCACACTTTTTTTCTTACGTGTTCTAACCTTTAAATTTTCAATTATTTACCATAGCAATTTTCTTTCTTTTATGCAACTCATGACTTTCATAATGATATACTATAATTTAATATTCTGAGTAATATTGCAACATGATCCTTACCTAAAATAACATACCTGTATAGGAATTACTGTAGCATAATATATACTATCTGTGTTTAAGGTGTGTTACACAAAAGACTTCCGCACTCAACTTACACAATACAATTAGAAATGAATTGGGTAAAAGAATGAGCTTGTGGTGCAAGCAATGAAGGGTAAATACTTTGCTTTAAGGTGAAATAGATACCTTTCGTAACATTGTACAAACCTGTTCAAGCTGAATGTGCCACTCCAAGCAGTACCAAGATCAGTGTGTAGGCGTGGTGATAGGTGGGGTAGGTGTGGTGAGAGGTAGTAGGTGTGGTGATAGTTGGGTAGGTGTGGTATAGGTGTGTAAATGTGTGGTGATAGGTATGTAACTGGTTTATAGTTTGTGTCGACGTGGTGAAGGTGTGGAGGTGTGGTGATAGTTGTGTAGACGTGGTGATAGTGTTAGACGTGGTGGAGAGGTTGTGTATGCAGTGGTGTATGTTGGTTTAGGCGTGGTGATAGTGGTAGATGTGATTATCGGTATGTAGGCGTAGTGATAGGTTGTCGGGGTGGGGATAGGTTGTGTAGCATTGGTGATACGGTGTGTAAAGGTCGTGGTTGACTAGGTGTGTAGGCGTGGTGATAGGTGTGTAGGCGTGGTGATAGGTATGTAGACGTGGTGATAGGTGTGTAGACGTGATAGGTGTGCAGGTGTGGTGATAGGTGTGTAGTGATGGTGAGTGGTATGTAATGTGATCGGTTGTGTAGTTGTGGTGATAGGTGTGTAGGTGTGGTGATTAGGGGTGTCGGCTTAGTGGATAGTCTGTAGGTTGGTGAATAGGTATTAGATGTGATAGGTTTTGTAGGTGTGGTGCATAGGGTGTGTCGATGTATCGGTGTGTACGTGTGCCTCGGTGTGTCGGCGGGGTGCTCGGTTGTTGTCGTGTGGTGCTCGGTGTTTACCCGCGCGTGTGATAGGGTGTAGACGTGATGATAGGTGCGTAGTGTAGGTGATAGGTATGTAGAATGTTGTATTAGGTGTGTAGCCAGTGTTATTCATCCCTCTAGTTCATTCACCCATTGTATTCATCCCTCCAGTTTTTCCATTACCCGCGTGGAGGCAGCCAGCCAGTGCAGGAATCCCGGTGAGGCATCCCGCCGTTCATTACCCAGTGTTTAGTCATCCCTGCGAGTTCCATTACCCAGGGTTAAGCTCCCTCTAGGTTTGCATTAACCAGGTAGCATCCCTCAGGGCATGACCCATGTAGTCCTCCTCCAGGGCAATTACCCAGTGGGTAGGCCATCCGCCATCCAGTGCCATTTACCCAGTGTTAGTCATCCCGCCAGTTCATGACCCCGGGGTAGGCACCCTATAGGAGCATGACCCAGGGTTAAGCCTCCTCCAGTCATTACCCCGGAGTAGTCCAGCCCGCCAGGCAGGCCAGTGGGAAGCAGCCCGCCAGGGGCAGGACCCAGGGTTAGCCAGCCCAGTTTCAGGACCCAGGGGTAAGCCAGCCCTCAGGTCATGACCCAGGGGGGGAGGGCCAGGCCCGCCAGGGCACATTACCCATGGGGAGTCGCCCGCCAGGGCAGGACCCAGGGGAGGTCCTCTCCAGTGCATTAACCCATGAGGCAGCCCGCCAGGGCAGGACCCAGGGGGAAAGCCCGCCAGTCAGGACCCAGTGGGAAGGGCCAGCCCGCCAGGGCAGGACCCGGGGTGAATCAGCCCGCCAGTTGCAGTACCCATGGGAGGCAGCCCGCCCCGGTGCAGTACCAGGGGGAGTCGCCCAGCGGGCAGGACCCCAGGGTGAAAGCAGCCCGCCAGGGCAGTACCCCCAGGGGGGAGGCAGCCGCCAGGGCTGAAACCAAGGGGTAAGCAGCCCGCCAGGCAGGTACCCCAGGTGAAGCAGCCCGCCAGGGCAGGACCCAGGGGGAAGCAGCCCGCCAGGGCAAGTACCCAGGGGAGTGCACCCGCCAGTGCAGGACCAGTGGGAATCAGCCCGCCAGGCAGGACCCAGGGGAGGCAGCCTCCAGTGCCAGACCCAGTGTGAATCATCCCGCCAGGGTCAGGCCCAGGGGGGGAAGCAGCCCGCCAGGGCATGACCCGGGGGGGCAGCCCGCCAGGCAGGACCCAGGGGGAGGCAGCCGCCAGGTGGCATGCGCCATTGGGAGGCAGCCCGCCAGGGCAGGACCCAGGGGGAGCCCCCCAGGGCAGGCCCCAGGGGAGGCAGCCCGCCAGGGCAGGACCCAGGGGTGAAGCAGCCCGCAGGTCAGGACCCAGGGGGAGGGCAGCCGCCAGGCAAGCCAGTGGGAGTCAGCACTCCAGGGTCAGGACCCAGGTGGGAGGCAGCCCTCCAGGGCATGACCCAGGGGGGGGAGTCAGCCGCAGTGCATTACCCATGGGGAGGCAGCCCTCCAGGGCAGGAGCCCGGGGGGAGGGCACCCGCCAGGTGGACCCAGGGTATCAGCCCTACCAGGGCAGGCCCGTGGTAGGCAGCCCTCCAGGGCATGACCCAGGGGGAGGCAGCCCGCCAGGCAGGACCCAGTTGGGGCAGCCCCCAGGCAGGACACGGGGGAGCAGCCCGCAGGCAGGACGCAGGGGGGGGCAGCCCCCAGCGGCAGGGCCAGGGGGACGCAGCCCGCCAGTGCAGGACCCAGGGTGGAGGCATCCGCCAGGGCATGACCCAGGGGGAAAGCAGCCCGCCAGGGCAGGACCCCTGGGCGGCAACCCGCCAGGGCAGACCCAGGGGGATGCAGCCCGGCCCGGGCAGTACCCAGGGGGAATCAGCCCCGCCAAGGGCAGGACCCAGGGGGAGCAGCCCGCCAGGGCCAGGACGCGGTGAGGCAGCCCACCAGGGCAGGAACCCAGGGGGGAGGCAGCACGCCGGGGCAGGAACCAGGGGGAGGCCCGCCCGCCGGGGCAGGACCCAGGGGGGGTCATCCCGCCAGGGCAGGAAACCCAGTGGTGGAATCAGCCCTCCAGGGCATGAACCCAGGGGAGGCTCCCAGAGGGGCACGGAAGTCGGTGTCACAGGCCACCCCATGCAGAGACATCCTAGTTCTGCTGAAACACAAACAAAGGCGCCTTGCATTAGACGGAGGGAATATAGTTCACAAGGCAAACTTTAAGATGTGGCGAGAATGCAAGGAGACCCATTAGACTTACATTTGACAGTGTGAAGGATTCCTCATAGGGAATATATTGACTTTCTTTCTCTGGCTTCCCTGCCTCTAAGAATTCTTAACGAAAGAAAATATAAAGGAAAAAACTTGGATCGAAAGACTCCCGTCGCAAGAAAGGTCAATCACTGGATCACAAGCTTTTTTGTATCAATGGCATGTTATACACATCAAATACCTGAGGTATCCGCCCAGGATTGTTTTAAATACACTCGACCCCTGTGGTGGAATCTTGATAAATCCTTGGGGGCCTCTCATATTAGTTGTATCCAATGTTTATATCGTGGAGGGGTCAGGGACATCCTCGTTAGTACAATTACTTTCTGAGTATAAACTAGCAGCTCTAACAGCTCAATATTGCAATGTTTAGTCCACATCATCAAGTAGCCCCAATATACATCCCTCTGCTTTATAAGGGAGGCAGATAGATAAGTTGTTTGAGAGATATGTAAGTATTTCATTCCAGTAGGTAACAGTCACATGGGCAATGCCTATGTAAGGTCCAATAGATTATACATCCCTCTGCTTTATAAGGGAGCAGATAGATAAGTTGTTGAGAGATAGGTAAGTATTTTAGCATCCAGAGGTAACAGTCACTGGGCATACATGTAACGGTGCCAGATAGATATAACACCATCTGCTTTATAAGGGAGGGATAGAGTCAGATAATAAAGAATTGTTTGGTGAGGATATGTGGAAAGTATTTTTAGTCCAGTAAGGTAACAGTTCACTGGGCACTACCAATGTAACGGTGCCAGATGGGAAAGAAGTTAGGGGAAAATGGTTACAAAATCATAGAGCTGTTTTGGTAACATATTATTTTTATTAAGTTGATACCTCAATCAGGTTTAAAGAGAGGTTTCCAGTGGGATAGATTGAGATCATAGAAAGTATTAGGGTTTCAAGTAATACTAATGATGAAACAATGGGGATCAGATAAGGCATTTTGGTGTTTCAGTCTCTGTCTCTTTCTAGAGGGTATAGGTGATTGTACCAGTTATGAAGTGGAGCCCTGGAATAGGTCCATAGGCTGTTATGGTATCCAGTGTACTTCTTAGTGAGATAGGTTGGTATCCAAGAAAACAAGACATAGACATTTATAAAAGTAGTTCAGTATATAGACCATGACAACCTCTCAAAGGTATTATCAATAATTGCATCAGTAATTTTCCATATTTGCTTTACTTGTATAGGTAGGTCACAACAATATGGGCAGCTCCCACCTATTCCAACCCCACAGGTACTCAAAAGTTTGTATTCCAACATCTCTGTTCTCCAGAGGATCTAACTCAACAGTGTTTCTGCTTTAAATGGGCAAGGTGTCAAAACACTGTAAACCTACAGGCAGTATAGCCCTAAATTACCGATACTGTAGCAGCAGGGATGGGCGATCTCTTTAAGCAAAGCTTAAAAACAAAACAATGTCATTTCCCCGTACTATTCATATTTCATAATAAAACAGACGTCATTTATGCTTGTGAAGGTTCTCATTCATCCAGGTCATGGTATAACTGTAATATTCATCCATCCAGGTCACAGTATATCTGTAATATTCATTCCATCCAGTGCAGGTATATCTGTAATATCATTCATCCAGGTCACGGGTATATCTGTAATATTCATCCATCCAGGTCATGGTATCTGTAATATTCACTCATACAGGTCATGGTATATCTGTAATATTCATCCATCCAGGTCACGGTATATCGTGTAATATTCATCACATCCCGGTCATGGTATATCTGTAATATCATCCATCGGTCACGGTATATCTGTAAACTTCCGTCCATCCATGTCTGGTATATCTGTAATATTCATTCATCCAGGTCATGGTATATCTGTAATATTCTTCATCCAGGTCACGGTTATCTGTATCTTATCCATCCAGGTACGTAATCTGTATATGTCCATCCATCCAGGTCATGGTTATATGCTGTATAAATTTCATCCATTCCAGGTCATGGTAATCTGTAATATTCATTCATCCAGGTCACGGTATATCTGTTATTATTAATCCATCCGAGGTCAACGGTATACTGTAATATTCTCCACCGGTCAAGGTATATCTGTAATATTCATCCATCGGGTCAGGTATATCGTAATTTCATCAATCCAGAGGGGTCATGGTATATCTGTAATATTCATCCATCCAGGTCATGGTATATCTGTAATATTCATTTATTCAGGTCATGGTATATCTGTAATATTCATCCATCCAGGTCATGGTATATCTGTAATATTCATTCATCCAGGTCACGGTATATCTGTCATATTCATCCATCCAGGTCACGGTATATCTGTCATATTCATCCATCCAGGTCACGGTATATCTGTAATATTCATCCATCCAGGTCATGGTATATCTGTAATATTCATCCATGCAGGTCATGGTATTCCTGTTGTATTCAATTAGATCAACTGGACTTTAGTTTAGTTCTTGAAGACGTTTCGCTAGTCATCCGACTGGCTTTCTCAATTCAGAATGAATCTGTGGCAATTATGTACCCTGGAAAATCCCAATTAGCATATCACAGCCAGGTGTTATGGGCGTGATTGGATAGTGGCTAAGAGGTGTTAACATTACAATCTTCAGGATAAAGGACATACCTTTGAAGATTGTAATGTTACCATATTGGCAAAGGAACGTGACTGGTTCAAGAGAGGTGTTAAGGAGGCCATTTATGTGGAAATAAAGAAACCAAACCTAAATAGAGGTGGGGGGTTCGACTCCAACTGTCTGCCATGTACAATGCTGTTTTAACATCTTACCCTGGGCGTTCCTATAACACCTCTTAGCCACTATCCAATCACGCCCTTAACACCTGGCTGTGATTTGCTAATTGGGATTTTCCAGGGTACATAATTGCCACAGATTCTTGTACAAGTCATTCTGAATTGAGAAAGCCAGTCGGATGACTAGCGAAACGTCTTCAAGAACCAAACTTCAAGTCCAGTTGATCTAATTGAATACAACAGATAGACGTCATTGATCAAGTTATTTTCTTTCTTTTCACCTTTATTCTTAACTGTGTGCTATCTTAAAGGACAACTAAAGCCACAAAACAACACTGAACCAGAGGGCAGAACACCTTGACATAAAACTAATAATCTGTGTCTTACCTCTCATTTTGATACGGTCACTGGGAAATTTACCTAAATAACATATGGTTTGTGCTTTATTTCCCAGCATTCTAGTATCACACAGTTAGGTCAACGACCATTATGTTCTGCCCATGCTCAGTCCTTAGCTATGGCACAAACTTGTTACAGTTGGTCACACCCATTAATAATCTCTAGCCAATCCTTTCACAGGACAGATAAAGCAAGGAAGCATGTGACTGAGGCCAGGAGGTGTGGTCTCACACTGCCCATACACACAGATACTTCATCCAGTTCTTAACAGGCTTCCATTTACTTTAATCCAATTTACTGAAGTGGAATTTTATAGCTTATTGGTGTTTTTAGGGGGGTTGTTTTCAGATTCTGGAGAATAAAAAATTGGGTTTAGTTCTCCTTTAATTTTCAATTATTTACCAAAGCATTTTCTTTCTTTTTATGCACTCTTGTACTTTTAATAAATGATATAATATAATTTATATTCTGAGTATATTGCAAAATGATCCTTACTAAATAACATGACTGTATAGGAATTACTGTGCAGATATATATATCTGTGTGTAGGTGTGTTACACAAAAGACTCCAGCACTCAACTTACACATACAATTATAAATGAATTGGGTAAAAGAATTAGACTTGTGTGCAAGCAATGAAGGGTAATCACTTGCATTTAAGGTGAAATAGATACCTTTAGTAACATTGTACAAACATGTTCAAGCTGATGTGCCACTCCAAGGCAGTATCCAAGCATCAGTGTGTAGACATGGTGATAGGTATGTAGGCGTGGTGATAGGTGTGTAGGCGTGGTGATAGGTGGGTAGGTGTGGTGATAGGTGGGTAGGTGTGGTGATAGGTGGGTAGGTGTGGTGATAGGTGTGTAGGTGTGGTGATAGGTGTGTAGGTGTGGTGATAGGTGTGTAGGTGTGGTGATAGGTGTGTAGGTGTGTCACCCTTAACACCTGGCTGTGATATGCTAATTGGGATTTTCCAGGGTACATAATTGCCACAGATTCTTGTACAAGTCATTCTGAATTGAGAAAGCCAGTCGGATGACTAGCGAAACGTCTTCAAGAACTACATTTCAAGTCCAGTTGATCTAATTGAATACAACAGATATACCATGACCTGGATGAATTAGAACCTTCACAAGCATAACATCTGATTGGTTAGGGCAAAATTAGCACCATTTTCAATGATAAGAACTTTTATTGAATCTCTCTGTATCTTTTTGATGATTGGTCAAAATTCGTTTTTTTTACTTTAGTTACCCTTTATAGAATCCTCATTATAGGTGGGAATATTTCTAGTTCTGATCCAGTGATTTGATATATTAACAGACATACAGATTGATACATATTAAAGGGGAAATGTGATGTGAACATAGTTTATCCTTTATGAAGGTCGAGTCCCTACTATAAACTTCATCTACCTGCTATCTCGCTATGTACAGTACCAGCATTAAGCTTAGTAAATACATTTTATCGTGGGGGCCTGACCCATGATGAATGACGTGTATGGGGGGCTATGCCCATTTCAGATAACTATCGGTAAGTATATGGGCACTCGGTTGGGCATTAATGATGATCTGACCCGGAAGATAATCAGTGATGCCTGATTGAATGGCTGTTTCACCCAACTAAGAGCCATTACCAATAGTACCAACTGAAATGGCCGTTTGTACTCAACATGGATCATTGGTTGGGCCACAAACACATTGTTTAAGGACCTTAAGCGGCATTTAAATGAATGATCAGAACTTGACAGGGTAGGAGGAGTCCATTCTAATGGCAGCTCCTCCCCCTCACTGGCGGCGAGCACTTGGAGTTAACCGGAACAGGGGCGTAACTACCAAGGGAGCAGGGGAGAAGCAGGTAGACACAAGAGCTAAAGGGTCACCATCTTCTGATTTTTACTTTGACAGATATAGCCTCCTCCCAGAAAGCCCCTGTGGATAAGGCATGGATAGGGGCCCTATCATAGTATTGCTGGGGGCCCCAGTGATTCCTAGTTACACCACTGAACTGCAAGTCTCTCCCCAGTCTTTAAAGGAGAACTACAGTGGTAAAATAACCTTATTTTGTTGAAGGCTAGAAATGCTGCACTTCTATTACACAGAATTGACGGACCTATAAATTCATCGGTAGTTTCATAGTGACAATATATCCGTCTGAAGTTTTTGACATCAAGTAGTTGGAGTCTCCATTATTCAGCTATAGACTTACTCGGTAGCTCTGAATTTCCCATGGACCGTGAAACATTTTCAATCCTTTACCAACATTTGGCACTTTTCTAATGCATGTTGCAGACTGCACTGGATTCAAAGCAAGTGTTTAGCTTTAATTAATTAATTTAATACACCTGAAAAGGGAGCTGCACAGACTGCAGCTTTTAAAGGGAAATATACAGTATGTATATAGTAAAATGGTATTTGTTATTGTGGATTTATATAGTGCCTGCATATTCTGTGGCACTTTACAATTCCATGTATACATTCACATCCGGCCCTGCCCCGAAGAGCTTACAATCTAATCCCTTTATGGACACATACAACCTATCAGTGTGTCTATGATTGTGGGGGAAACCCACGCAAGCACGGGGAGAACATACAAACTCCTCGCAGATGTGTCCAAGGGTGGAATCGAACTCAGGACTGTTGGACGGTTTACATAACAAAATAAATGATTGTCTTTAACCAGCTGGTAAAGGATTGTGGGACCTGTAAAAATGTTTTTAGTCCTTAATTAACTTTTTCTTGTAAAGCATGCTGGGATTAGTAGTTCAATTCCAACTGAGATCATTTTTCTCATGTGCTGTTGTTAAATAACCATTTCTGTATGTACACTGTAAAAAAACAATGTTACTGGCTTACTGTGGCTTTAAATGTAGATGTTTTTGGCCTATTTCCCTCCCATACCCGACCGTCTGTGATTGAATGTTACCGGCTTCCTGTTCCAGACTAATTCTATTCTTACCACCTGCCCCTCGAGAGTTCCAGAATCCACCAGGTCGTAGAATCCCGTGCGTGTTAAGTCAATGCGTGAGCAGCGACATTCAATCATACAAGGTATTGTATGGGGTAATAGGCCAAAAACCCACCACATTTATATTTAAAGCCATAGGTAGCCAGTAACATTTACAGCATACATACCCTTTAAGTAACTATTTTAAAATAGTCCTGGTTGGTGGTTGTACTACACTTCCCATCATCCACTATCAAACAGTGATACATAAACTGCATTATTCAGGGAAGTAATTAATGCCACAACAATGCAGGGTTAAATTTACCCTAGTTAATGGTTAAACTACACGTTTCAGCATTTCTTACCAGACACAACGTTCTCCTAACATATTAATTTCTGCCCTAAAAGATGTGATTTTAGTAACATTGTCCATTAATTGATGCTGGGAGGTGTAGTTCAACTATCAACCTGGACAAGGAAAAAATAGTTATAGGGACATGTTGTTTACAGCCCTAAATGTAACTAAAATTCCCGCGATTTCCGATGCGCATGCGATTGCGCGTCCGTTTGCGTTTTGGTAACGCATTTTTGGTGCATTAACGTCTGCGTTTCCATAACACAAAATGGCGAAAACGCAAATGCCACAAGAAAAGCACAAACAATCGCATGTGATAACGCTCGTGATTAACTAAATGTAACTGAATGTAACTGAATGTAACTGAATGTAACTGAATGTAA
>JAACNH010002381.1:0-40837 GCA_019447015.1 Hymenochirus boettgeri
GAGAGAGAGAGAGAGAGAGAGAGAGAGAGAGAGAGAGACCGTTTATCTTGAGGATGCACTCGCGGGACTTGGCTTCAAAAAAACTCTTTATTTTGTTAACATGTTTCGTCTGCATAGCAGACCGTCCTCAGAACCTTGGTTCTATGCAGACGGAAACATGTTAACAAAAATAAAGTATTTGTTTGAAGCCAAGTCCCGCGAGTATGTCCTCAAGATAAACAGTCTCTACATATTCACTGGACGGCACCGGGCAGTTCACAGAGAAGAGGTGCCGATCTGCAACACTGGAAATTATATATATATATATATATATATATATATATATAATATATAATATATATATATAGTGCCCATTTCCAGTCCATACCCACAAATGTCCCGTTTAAGTAGGTGGACAGGGGATGTCATTGATGTTTGGTGGGTGGGGACATGGCATTGGGATGTGGATGGTCTGGGGGCATGTCCATGAAGTTGTGGTGTCCATAATGAGTGACATTTGGGGGAGTGGTCATGATGTTTGGAGGTATGGCCATAATGTTTGGAAGCATGGGCATGGTCATGCTGTTTGGGGCGAGGCCACACAGATTGGGGCTGTGAGTGCGAGTTGTGGGTGTGATGTTTTGGGGATGGACACGGTGTTTGGAGTATGCCTTTGATTTTTGGGGACATGGATCGGGAGTCATTTTTGGGGATATAGGAGTGATAGGGGGCAAACCTGTAAAGTTTAGAGGCATGGCCATGATGTTTTAGTGGGTGTGCTCATGATTTAACTGGGAGGGTGGCTGTGACCGCAATATCTGGTGGTGTGTTCACAACATTTGGAGGCAATGTTGCATGTTTTGGGACTTGGCCTTAACAGTTGGGATATGGGCATGACCATAATGTTGTGGGCTTGGGCATGGCTGTGACAATTGGGGGCATGTAAGTGATGTTTTCTGATCAGTGCCATTTGGTGGCATGGCCATGATGTTGGGGTGTTTTAAACTTCTATCATACCCGCAAATGTGGTCCATATCACCAATAGCAACAAAGTTTCCGGGGTTAAAATGTAAAACCTTCTTGGAGAAAATTGAAAAGTCTTATAGACTTAAAGGTACTGGTTGGTCCTCTATTGTAGAAGCCGGTGTGATGCTGTTGCTCTGTGTCTGCTGTAGCTGTGTGAAATGATGTTCTTGTGTCTCTGAAGTGCGTGACGTGTGGACTTTTCGTCTCTGCTTGTTGAAGTCAGGCAGTGCACAGAGCCAAGGCCCCTTATCCGAATTGCTGAATTGGTTTATCACACTCTGCATCTTAAGGTTTTTTTTTTCAAATTGCTCTTCATGGGCGTCAGCTCGTTCAGAGGGTGTCACCATTATGTGGATGCATTCGGGTGTGGCTGTGAGCTGAGCACATACATATATACATACAAGTTTTTAACTTTACATAATATAAACCTAGGGGAAATAAAGAGGTGAAATATATTTTTTTAATTGATATGCCTATATACAGTAGAGATAAATAAAAGTGGAGAAAAATTGTTCCTGACTCGAAAAGTATCCCTGGATCAAACAGTACTGCAGTTATAGTATTAATACCAGTAATTCTCAATATTTTTGGTTTTAGAAACGTATCCAGCCCACTTTTTTAAAACTTGCCGCTCTCACTAAAAACAAACCTTTCCTAACCTGAGGATGAAACTTCTTTGCTTTAAATTTTAAAAGTGTCCATGTGTCCTCTGATATGGCCTATTAATGAACAATACACCAGAATGTTTATTATATGGCCCATTATATTCTATAAAGTGATCATATCCCCACGCAAAGCGCTTCTCCAATGTAAACAGCCCAACTTATCTAATCTGCCTGCATAGTCAAGCCATCCATTCCCTTTTTTATTTTAGTTGCCGTTTTGATAATCCATCTAGGTCTGCTTGCAGGAATTGTGACATTATTGAATCTTCCAAAGCTCTGCAAGCTTAGTGTACACAACAAACACAGAGACTTTGCTCTCAAGCCCCCTTCTAAGTCATTTAAAAAACAGATTAAAATAAAGTGGCCCCAGTACGGAACCCTGAGGCACTCCACTTAGAGCTTTAGCCCACATAGATGTAGCTCCATTGACCAGCACTCTGTTTACGATCCCATAACCAATTCTCTATCCATGTACAAATGTTTTTTCTAGGCCAACAGCTCAGTTTATACATTAGTCGCCTATATGGCACCAGTATCAAAAGCTTTAGCAAAAGATTACCAAATCTACTGCTATGCCTGAATCTATTCTCATAAATCCATGCTGACTACTACTAAGATTAGTTCTGTAGACAAAGTCAAAGATATGATCCTGTAACAAAGTTTTCAGCACCTTCTACTAACACTGGTATTAGGCTTACGGATCTATAATTAATGGGCTGGGATCATATACCCTCTTTGAATATTGGTGTTACATGGCTTTTTTCCAATCCATCGGCACATCTCAGCCAGACTGAATATTCCTCATTTAGCAAAACTGTTGCTTGAAAAAGAGGCATTTGTCCTCGAAACGTTGCACATGTTTACACAGTGTGAAAGATATTTTGATTTTTGAAAGAGGAGTGCAGTGTTAATAGAAAATGTTATATATATATATATATATATATATATATATATACTTGTCCGTGATCAGCTGCACTCCGCTAGTCCATCAGATGTATCCACCGGATGCTACCGAAATAGTAGTATAAACAACAGACAGAGCACTCATCGGGGGTTTCTTTCTTAAAACATAACTTTTAACAGAGGTTTCTCCGATGCACTCCGGTCCACTCTCAGCTGCCTGGGTGCCGACAGTAAGGTAAGTACATGCAGTACATGCAGTATAAGAAGAGAACTGGGCTCTTCACGGAATTAACGCACGGTTATTAAGAAACATGGTCAGATACATGGTCAGATACACCGAGCGTTCGTTCACACACTCACCTATACAAAACTAGAGTACTTGTTTGCAAATAAGCACACAGACACAGAGTCTATGGGGAGCAAAAAATATTTTAAGAAAAAGGCCTTTGGGCAGGTTGCTATTCCTAATGGAGGACATTTGAAACATCTTGCTGAAACCAACAAAAGTTGGCAGTACAGTTCAGTGAACAGAGATAATCATTTCTCAAAATAATTTTCTCTTCAGCACTGCTAATTCATTTTTTTTTCTATGTTTTTGTTATTACCTAAACATTTAATTTTATTTAGCAGCACGTCCTTTAAGAGCTTATAACTAGAAAAATAGGAACCAGTGTCGCATAACGACATAGAGCAGTTATGTCTTTAAGATATGTCTTTCATGTAAACTATACTATTGACACAAAAATATAAAGGGCAACTATATAAGAAGAAAGCACCCTCACCTGACAAATACTTTTTGTAACTTCAGATCTCAACCCCCAATCTTATATATATAGATTCTGCCCCCTACAGTTCGAATAAAAGATAATGCAAGGAATGCGATGAAAGGACACAAAGCCAGCAAAGTATTTACATTTATATAATCAATGTGTAAATCATCCCATTCACATTTTTCTGTCTATCTCCTTAAAATAAAGACATTTTTTTCTGAATCCTTTAATCCATTTAATATGTAGTATTTTGTTGTAAATACAAAACAATCCAACTCTTTAAATTCTGTTAAAAATGTGAGGGACTCAAATGAATCCTGTTGTTAAAATATATTTTAGAAATCAAGAAATGTCTTGTTTTCTTGTTTATTCTCTTATGATTTATAAAATCTTGCATTGCTTACGGCACTTTTATCAAATAACAAGCATAGTGGTACTGTATCACTTAGATGAAAGAATGCTGGGGCACACTAAGGCCTAGATTTATCAAGCAGTGAAAAAAAAAGTCAGAAAAAGTATTCTCCAAATTTATTCTAAGGATGCCAATTATACCTTTTTTTTTTCTTTCTAGCAGTAGGGAAAGGTGCGTAAATATTACTTTAACCCATAATGTTTCCAGTAATTAAACAATAAATAAATTGGCAAAATGAATTAACTGGGCACTGTTCAATTAGTCACATGGGAGCTTTACTTTTAATGTAAATACCTGTGAACAGAAAGAGTAAAAATTATTTTTTATAAGATTATTATTTTATTAAATCAACCTTTCAGTACTTCACAGCACCTTTGTCAGGATAATCAAATCCCAATTTGAATTTAACCCCTGAACGAATTTTAACGTTAAATAGTCACATCTGCAAGGTCTCTGTGTTTGCTGATGACACTAAATTATGCAGAGCTTTGGAAACTTCCAATGATGTGCAAGTGCTGCAAGCAGACCTAGAAGATATCAAAATGGGCAGCAGAATGGCAGATGAGATTCAATGTAGTAAATGTAAGGTGATGCATTGGGATTTAATAATCCCTGTGCCATCACACCATAAATAACTCTGTGTTAAGTTATCTGTAATGGAAAAAGATTTGGGGTTCTGTAGATAACAGACTTAGCTGTAGCAAACAATGCCAGGTAGCAACAGCTAGAGCTAGCAAGATATTGTCTTGTATAAAGGGGATAGATTCAAGGAGAAAAAATATTATTCTCCCTCTTTACAAGGCACTGGTAAGGCCTCATTTGGAATATGGGTGCAGTTTTGGAATCCCATATACAAAAGGGACATCTTGGAAATTGGGCAGTTCAGAGAAGGGCAACTAAATTAATAAGGGATGGAGGGGTCTTGAATATGCAGGCAGATTAGACAAGTTAGGGTGTTTACATTGGAGAAGCGGCGGTTGCGTGGGGACATGATAACCTTGTAATATATTAATGGCCCATACAATGAGTCTCTGGTGCATTGTTCACTAATAGGTCATATCAGAGGACACGTGGACATCTTTAAGGTTGGAAGAAAAGAAGTTATCTTCAGGTTAGGAAATGTTTCTTTACAGTGAGAACGTGATGAATGTGTGAAACTGTGGAACTGTCTTCCAGCAGATGTGGTAATGGCAAGTTCATTGAATAACTTTAAAAAAGGCCTGGATAAGTTTCTAAAACTAAAAAATATTAGAGAATTTGGTATTAATGCATAAAGGTCTGGTTGATCCAGGGATACTTTCCGATTGCCGTTTGGAGTCAGGAAGGAATTTTTTCCCCCTTTTTAGCTGGTTTTTTTGTTCCTCTGGATCAACTGTTAGGTAGGGTTAAAAAAAAAGTGAATAGGTTGGACTTGATGGACGTATGTCTTTATTCAACCTTAATTACTATGTTACTATGCAAAGCAGTTTGAATACTATAAGGTGGCTACACAAATGTCTTTGCAATACCACACGCAGCCACCAGGAACAAAGTAACTCTAACAAGTATTGAAAAATTTTGCATGACTTTAACTTCAATAGTTAGTAATGGGGCTCCCCGTAAATTTGGCTTAAGTGTCCATGACTAGTCAAAATAAACCCACAACACTACTTTAGGCTAAAAGCTACATTTCTTTATGATTTATTCCAGGTTTTATTTAATAAACTAATTGAAAACAGATCATCTGTCAATAGGATGAAAGACGTAATTTAAATTGTAAAGCTTGCAATTTTATAGTGAAGTAATAATTTAAAAAGTTACTACGTAGAAGAGGTGGTTTTATAGGTTGATAATCTTGTACTATAGGTTCTATAATTTAGAAACACCGATAACATATTGTCTGAAGTAGTTTTATGATCATATATAATATTATTTGATGTCTGCAGTTCTAAAATAGAAAAAGATATATCATATGATATGACAGGATGATAGAGTATTTGATGATTGTTGGAAAGGCAATTAGAAAAAATGACAGTAACAAATATGCCTATTAACTTTTTTTATTTAAACTTTAAGAGATTTTTTTAACAAACAGTAGCTTAAGCTTTTACTTTTAGAACACCGTGTTAAGAATATTATAATATTATATACACTATACTGACAAAAGTACTAACTGACCGTGCTAAAAGCTAAAAACAAAGATGAGTCTTAAAGGGACTGTCCACCCCTCTTGAAAAATGAATATGTGGTGATAAGCCCCCAAAACCTAGACATCGTTTAAGTCTCAACCTTTAATTCGGCTCCCACACAGAGATAGTATACTTACATCCTCCTCCTCGCTCCACCGCCGCGGCTCTGCACTTCCGGGTAAGGCAGTCAGTGTCGGACGTGACTGTGAGTCATGGCCAATCACTGACTGCCATTCCCGGACCAGTCTCCACTGCGGCTGCTCGGGAACAGAAAAAGAACAGAGAGCCACAGTGGAGACTGGGAGAAGAACCGGGAGCGGCGGTGGAGCGAGGAGGATGTAAGTAAATATCCAGTGTGAGGCCAAATTAAAGGTTGAGAATTAAACGATGTCTAGGTTTTGGGGGCTTATCTACACATATTCATTTTCAAAAGAGGGGGTGGACAGTCCCTTAAGGATAGTTCACTCTCAAAGTGAACTATTCCTTTATATATGATTGAAGCCCGGAGGGTTAAGGAGCTATGCGTTATGCGCACTATAGCTGTACAGGAGAATGAAGCAGTCGGAGATTCCTGCTGGTTTTGGTATCTTCGTTCCCGGACCCTGCAATATTGATTGAAGATCGGGAGGTAAGACATAGCTCCTTAACCTCCCAGGCTTCAATCAATATATTAAAGGAATAGTTCACTTTGAGAGTGAACTATTCCTTTAAGATGCCATACAGGAGACCGAATGCAATAGAAAAAGATAAAATTATGACAGTGGTTAGACGATTTTTCGATTGATTGACAGTATTGAGCAAAAAAAACAAAGATTGGATAAGATGGACAATTTCAGTTAACCCCATCTTCCAGTTGTGACAAAATTATCAAAAATTAGATTGGAAAAATCAACAAATATAAGCTATTTTTCTTATTCGAGATCCTGTAAAACATTAAATACCCCAATGCACATCATTTTGTGTTGTCTATTTATTGTCAACAATTCAGCTCTGTGCAACTTTATGTGACAAATATAAAGTACCATATATACAGTACGAACACTGTATGTACCATTCCTCAAACAAAACACCAAAAATGCAGACACACACCAAATATACTTTTTTTTTAAATAAGAAAAGCAAATTAGTCATACATATTGTAGCAAAAAATACTCTGCAAATTAAAATAAGATACAAAACTAGATAATTGGAAGGGACACTACTTATTCAGTAAATAGATAATGGCAACCTGTATTATACATTTAGTTTTAATACAAGTTTAGACTAGGTGCAGTGGAAAATCATCCATTTTTGGTTCCACTGAATGCAGAAAAAGAATCGTGTGAGATGAGTTCAAGATGTGTTATAGATAGCATTTGGAGACCATTAAGATATACTGTAAGATTTAAGACTAATTATTTACCTAGTTTAAAGGGTTTCAAACTGTAAAAGTAGTTTTCCTTAATTACCCATTACTGGAAACTATAATTCTTCCAAACCACCACTGTACCTTTTTGGTTAATATGTCTTGTTTCTTTAGATATTGAATTGAAACATACATTTGAGCTGAAATCAAATCCTTATTGTCATGAACGTTATGTGCAGTTGGGGGTGACAGTTGGTAGTGTGAAATTCATTGTGAATATTCACTCTCTTCCGTGCTTGCTCATAGTGATTACTGAGCATGTTTACCCTCATAGAAAGTCTGGTCTGATGGAAAGAGGTGTCAGAAAGAAAGGAAAGGGGGATAGCTTGAGGAAACAAGTATTGGGTTGAAGGCATGCAGCAACACACACACACAACTCAGAAATAGTGCTGCTTACATGTATTCATTTATAGATTGAGAGGCAATTACATTTTTTTTCAGTTTACATACCTTCAATGTTCTAATTTTCCATTTATTATCTACATGTGTGAACACACTGTAAAAATTAACTTTTTTTTTTAAATGAATACTTCCTGGGGGTTGGATTGTTTATTCCTACCTGCCAATATAATTTCTGTAAGGAGCACTAGCATGAAGGAGTTATTCATCTGCCAGTTTAGTGTCCTATGAAAAAGACTTAAAGATATAAAGGAATGTACTGTGGCTGTTTGCAGCAATGGACTGGAAATAATAAGTGGATAGGCTGTGTTACAGTATGCACTAATGTTTTGTCAGGGACATGAATTTTCATTTATGTGCAGCTATTCTACATTATCTAAGATGATGTTTACTAAGTAAGACAGCAAATACTAAAATGCTATTTGTTCTTCAGCCACTTTGTATCACGTGATCTACCACAGTTTCATACTTGTAATATGTGTTTTTAATGTCTTGGCCTAAGTGTGTGTTGGCCTTAGGGTGTAGGATGTGTGGCATAGTTACACCAGGTTATTTCTGGTTTAGCATTACAAATAGTTCAGAATTAAATACTGCCATAAAGGGAAATAGGCACATTCCCAGGCACTACCCATATCATATTGCATATATGTAAGGGTAAGTGATCTGATCTGCCAGATAGCAATAGGTGGTGTCCTGATTACATTTATTAAATCAGATATAAGGAAGTGCATGAAGCAATTTTCTTTGTGTTGGCGCACCCCAAAAAAAGAATATTGAAAGGTAGGAATAATCAATCCTATATACTTGGATTTTGCTAAAGTATAAACTGAGGAAAGAGAATTGGTTATGGAGGCAAACAGAGAGTGGTGGTAAATGGATCCTCAGGGTTCATACTGGGGCCACTTCTTTGTTATAAATGACTTAGAAAGGGGCATTGAGAGCAAGGTCTCAGTGTTTGCTGATGACACTAAACTATGCAGAGCTTTGGAAACTTCAAATGATGTGCAGTTTGCTGCAAGCTGACCAGATATATTATCAATGAGCAGCAGTATGGCAGATGAGTTCCTGTTGATAATGTAAGGTGGTGCATTTAGGGTTTAACAATCCTTGGTGCCACCTACACCATAAATAACTCTGTGCTAAGTGAATCTTGACTGGAAAAAGATTTTGGGTTCCTGGTAGATAACAGCTTAGCTGTAGCAAACAATGCCAGGCAGCAACAGCTAGAGCTAGCAAGATATTGTCTTGTATAAAGAGGGGAATAGATTCAAGAGAAAAAAACATTTTACTCCCTCTTTACAAGGCACTGTAACCTCATTTGGAATAAGTGGTGCGGTTTGGAATCTCAATACAGTCCAGGTTACACTCCAGCACACCACTGTTGGCTTTAGCCAGACAAATCAGTAGGTGCAGTCCCCCAGCCCTCCACTCTAGGGCCAGAAAATTTATAAACACAAGAGTATAGGGAAGCACACTACAATGGTGGAATCCCAAATTTTATTGTGACAACAACAACAACATTTGGATGCCCTTCCTCAGGAATAACCAGAGTGATTCAACCCTCAAACATTTAAACCCAAAAAGCCTACACATCATGTGTCCTAGTGAATACAACTCGGGGCCCAATTTGAGGTCTCTCGTAAAGTGCATACAACAATAAAGTGCACATAAGAAAACATTTTGGCAGGCAGTAAAAAACCTGGAGCCTAAGCAAACCCATTAGACTCGAGATAATTGGAGGCACTCAACTGACATAACGTCCCCAACTATGGGGGACACGCCAAATATATAGGAGGTGTACAACAAACCATCCCGACAGAATCAGATGATAAAAAAACATACTTTATTAATACACATAGTCTAAAGTATAAAATGCCACAAAAAATGGATAGAAAGACCAACCTGGGTGTCCCCAGGGCCCTAATAATAAACTAGCAGTGGAGTCCCAGAGTAGTTAGCAGCATGCAGGGTGTAAAATTAGCTGTAAAAGCAAAATAGCAGCAAAAGCAGATTAAGTTAATGGAATCGGGCACATCCGCATAACCCCTCCTCATCCCAGGTGTCGGGTAACCGAACCTAAAGGAAAAGGTTAGTATTAAGCAAAACAGCTAAGCCGAATGAACTGGACACTGCAGAGAATAAGCAAGGTTAGTATATTAAGTTTCTTGTCTCTCAAAAGTTCCGGGCAGTGCCAAGGTTGCGGACCTCAGGCTGTTGCACCATTGTTCAAGATCAATTATTAGGGCCCTGGGGATGCCAAAGTTGGTCTTTTATCCATTTTGTGTGGCATTTTATAGATTTTAGATGTGTATATATTTTTATCATCTATTTTGTCTGGAAGGTTTTTTTGTACATGTTTTGTAAAAACATCCAATTTAGGATACAAGTAGAAACATAAACTTGTATCCTAAATTGGATGTTTTAATCACGTGTTTTGATACATTTTTCTCACATTGGGACTTATATTATATTCATGTCACTAGTTTTTATACATAATTGCCACAATGGCTTTTATCATATTTAATGATTATTAATGAATGTCACTATCTATTTATCATGCTTAATTTTGCTGTTTTAATACTGGTCACATAAGTGGATGTTTTGTAATATGTCTGATTACTATACAATAATATTGATATGTATAGAATTGACTCTTTATTACCATGCACTGTTCACTTTATGTGTGATGCACTTTATTGTTGTATGCACTTTACTGGGAGCCTCACTTTGGGCCCCAGATTTCTCATTTACTAGGACACATGATGGTAGGTGGGGCTTCTTGGGTTTAAAGTTTGGGGTTGAATCACTCTGGTTTTACCTGAGGAAGGGACAGGGTGTCCCGAAACGTCTGTTGTTGTCACAGAAAAATTTCGGATTCACCATTGTAGTGTGCTCCCCTATAATTTCTTGTGTTGCATTTTTGGAACCCCTATACAAAAGGGAGATCTTGAAAATGGATGGAGTTCAGAGAAGGGCAACTAAAATAATAAAGAGAATGTAGAGGCTTAACTATGCAGGCAGATTAGACAAGTTAGGGCTGTTTACATTAGAGAAGCGATTATTGCATAGGGATATGATCACTTTAATAAATATATAATGGGCCATACAATAAACTTTTCTGGTGATTGTTCACTAATAGGTCATATCAGAGGTCACGTGGACATCCTTTAGTTTGAAAGAAAAGAAGTTTCATCTTCAGGTTAGGAAATGTTTCTTTACAGTGAGAACGAGTGTGAAACTGTGGAAATGTCTTCCAGCACATGTAGTAATGGCAAGTTCATTGAATAGCTTTAAGAGTGGTCTGGATAAGTCTATAAAAATATTAAGAATACTCGTATTAATTCATATACTGCAGTTCTGATTGATCCAGGGATACCTCCAATTACCATTTGGAGTTAGGAAGGAATTTCCTCTCCTTTTTAGCTGTTTTTTTTTTTTTTTGCCTTCCTCTGGATCATCTGTTAAAGGGTTAAGGGTTAAAAAGGAGGGTAAAAAGGTTGGACTGATGGACGCATGTCTTTATTCAACCTCAATTACTATGTTACTATGTTACCACTCTCCCTTATGTATATTCCTATTAATTGATTTTAAAACCTTTTTGTGCAATACTATATAAACTATCAGGGAGATTCAATAAAAGTTCTTATCGTTTAAAATGATGCTAATTTTGCCCCAACCAATCAAACTTATGTAACATTTAAAAGCTAACATCTGATTGGTTGGGGAAAAATTAGCACCATTTTAAACGATAAGAACTTTTATTGATAACCCCCTATGTATATAGTTTATATGTATATATTAGTTAAAGCAGCCACTACATAAACAGTAATTGAAGTGACCCTGTAAAGCTGTAAGCTGGGTAAAAAACATGAAAGATCTGCAAGATTTTCTCTGTCATTTTTTTAAGATCAACTACACACAGTCCCAAGCATTCTCCCTATGTAAAGCATAGAGAGAACACTTGGGACTGTACATTTCCTTCAGCCACTGCTAACTCCATTTACAAAGGAGCATTTGTTGGCCCATGGGAATGCCCAGAACTGCGGTACTCACATTTGCAATAAAGGGCCAGTACAGTCAGTACCGACAGGATCAGCAATTTATCACTTATGTGTACCCAGCTTAAGAGGGACAATAACTGTGGGAGGATCCATAGAGCAGTCAAAAAAATTTACAACAACTTGGCAGAGAAAAAAATGATACCAAATGGGAAAATAACTTAGTAAATATAAAAAGAAATAAAGTTTAAAAAATAAGAAGAAAAGTAAGACCAACACTAAAAATAGGGAATCATTAAATGAAATTTAAAATCATATTTAGTTTAAGAAGATGACAATAAAAAAAATATTGTGTCATAAATACCACTACTGCAATTATTATTTGCTAGCAAAATTAGTTAAATTCCTTCCCTTTAATGGTAATTTTTTTAAAAGGACATTTCCAGCCATGAAATAATGTAATATATTTTTATAAATGTAAAATACTATTTTAAATATACTGACCACTTTTTAGAGAATTGATTTCATATTTAGATATGTTTGTTGTAATCTATGGCAAATCTTAAATGTTAGGAATTTATAAAAAGTCATTCAGACTTTTACAGTACAAAGAAAATTCTGTTTTCCTTATCCCAAGAGCAGAAATAATGCATTTTTAACTAAGCTGCAGTTATTTAATGTAACTGAAATAATCAAAAGAAAAATCAATTTACTTGAAATCAACATTGCAACACATGTACAAACTGTGCACTTGATTTGTCATCTCTCCAAAAAGAGTCTCATACTAATGAAAAGAGTGCATCAGAGATCATCCATAAAGCTTTATGAGGCGTAAGTTCTGTCTGGTTTAAGAAGAAGCCCAGCCAAAAGAAAATCCATGTATTGATTTTCCATTTAGTGCCAACCTCTATTTTATTGAGAGCTACCTGCATGTATCTTTTTGCCTTAATAACTAGTTAAATTCATGCTCTGCAAAACATCTGCCTAGTGTGATCTTTGTTAAGGGTTATCTTTTATTTGTAAAACCAAACTATTAACACTTTGTTAGCCAAATACATTTTCACTAGGGATATTTTAAACATATCATATGTCATAGCATTACCAGGCAGTGTTGATCATATCTGAAATACTCTTGAGTTTGTGTAGCTTCATCTCAGAGCAGACACATTCTAATCAATGGTTAAATGATTATAGGGTCAAGTACAAAAGCTATGTTTAACATTTGAAAAGTGTCATAAAGACTGGCAGTAAAAAGCATTCTTATTTTAAAGTGAAACTGTTACCGTCCTACCTTTAAAAAAAAAAAAGACTTTTATCGCTGTTCAATAATATCCATGAATTCCAAGAGTAGATAGATAGATAAATAGATAGATAGATAGATAGATAATAGATAGATAGATAGATAGATAGATAGATAGATAGATAGATAGATAGATAGAAGTAGATAGATATAGATAGATATAGACGACCAAGACAGACAGACAGGCAGATAGATAGATAGATAGATAGATAGATAGATAGAAGATAGATAGATAATAGATGATAGATAGATAGATAGATAGATAGATAGATAGATAGATAGATAGAGAGATAGATAGATAATAGACGGACGGACGGACGGACGGACAGACGAAGATAGTATGTTATATATGATCCCATAATGACATGGTAAAAGAAAAAAATTTAGCAAACATAAGAAAACAGACATTAATTATGGAACATATAATATACATAAAATTCGGTTACACTGTTAACACTCACACATGTGAATTATAATAATAGACTCAAAAGATTGAATAAGATTAAATGCCAGGTTAACAATGTAATTCCGTTCCCCTACACAACGCCACTAAACAATTCCACTGGTTACAAAGACCAATAGAGGCTGGTCAGAAGTGCCATGAAAACACCAAAGGATCTGAATCTCCTGAGGAAATACAGGGATGTTCTATCCACAGCTTTGCATTAATATTCCACTGATGCCTATAAGTGCGCTGCTAGGTACGTTAAGTCCTCACTACCGCTACGACTTCTCCATCAATGGTTACAGGGCACCTACCATTTCCAAAATTACCACTATCTCCTTAGTTTTACTTATGTTTAATTGCAGGTGGGCTTTTTTTTTACCACTGGATAAGTCTTTCACCACTATTCTATATTCATATTTTTGTCCACCCTGATAAATAGCAATAGTTATATTATAATAAAATGTTGCAGGGTGAAACAGATTGTAACTAAATTCTGAGAAAAAAGTACTTTTAGGCTCCAGTATAACTTGGTGGCCATATCTGAAGCACAGCTTGGGCCTCACACACTGAGCCTAAGTGTCAAGTAATCCATTATCCAAGATAATTATCACTTTGTTGCACTGCCTGTCAAAAGAGGAATAGGCCCATATATAGCAGATAGATTACTACGTTATCAACCCCATCCTGGTAAGCTTATAGAATTATAGATGTCTTCATAGTGATACCATAGTATTAGCTCACTGATTTTTTGCCCTCCTAGATAATGGGCCCCATCATATTTTGCAAGGGAAAAGTAAAGTTATGTCAAAAATGTTACCATAAAAATTTATACAGAGGTGCTCAGAACAATTTTTACTCTTAATATGGATGCTGTGGAAGTTCTCATCATCCAGGTCATGGTATATCTGTTGATTCAGTTAGATGAACTGGACTTAAAGTTTAGTTCTAGAAGACGTTTCGCTAGTCATCCGACTGGCTTTCTCAATTCAGAATGACTTGTACAAGAATCTGTGGCAATATGTACCCTGGAAAATCCCATTAACATCACTGACAGATGTTAAAGGGGAAGTTCAGTGCAACAAACATATGCTTTTCATGAAAAAGAGCAGTATTTTTTCATCCCCATAACCTAAATCTGCCAATCAGCTTTGTTCTGTGTATAAATAAATATTACGAAAATACTGACTTCCTGGTTGCAGGACCCCTAGAGAGGCTGTTATGGTCTTGCCCTTGACCCAGTGCCTGGTTGATTCAGTTGCTCAGTAGAGATCGAGCTCTTTGACCATCAACAGCCAATCAGTAGAAATTACTGTTAGGAACATTCCAAGGAAGTGGTGCATCCTGGGAAAGAAGAAGGACAGTTAGAAGGCATTACAAAAAACTAACAATTTAACACAATATTAAAAATTTCACTGAAATAAATGTTCTTTAAGGATATATGAATGCAAGGCATGGTTGCATTGTGGCTAAGAGGTGTTATAGGAACTGCCCAGGGTAAGGTGTCAAAACAGCATTGTAAATGGCAGACAGTTGGTTGTCAAAAAACCCACCACCACCACCACCTGTATTTAGGCTTAGTTTCTTATTTCACATAAATGGCCTCCTTGACACCTCGCTATGGAAAATGTAATATGAATATGAGCTCATGCAGTAGATGCAGATTGGCATTGTTACTTAGTTCTGTAAGTGTAAGTGTAACCACCATGGGTGCTAAACTTTTATTATTTTAAAGATGCTTTGATTTAAGCATCATATTCTTTTAATGTTCAATAGATGTTAAAATTCTATTAACAGCGAGCAGGTTTGGATAGTATTACTATTGTAATAAAGCAGAGTGGTGCATCTTTTAAAAGGCATCATGCTATGGAAATGTAAAAGCAAGTATGTCCTATCTATGGCAGAACATTCAAATATGTATTAATTCTTAAATATAACATTAATTATTATAAAACAATTTGCCTTAGGGACTACTACTATTATTAGAAGTTTTTCATCTTATTAGTAGCCAAATTACTTTTACCCATTCGGTTGTTAATGTGTTAAATTCTCTACAGTTCCTGGTGACCTTTTACTGCCTTGTCATTTAGATTTAGAATACCAAGGCTTATTTGGGCAAAAGATTGAAAGAACTATTTTAGAAGGGTGGTGTTACATTTTCAGCACAATCCATCTTCCAACACACACCACTGTTTCACTACCGAAGGGTGCAATGTCATGGAGCGATGCCCCACTCAATTAAAGTATATATAATAAAACAGTCCAATAATGTCCACCTTCTAGTGAATTTTAGTGATTAATTGTGACAAAAGCAACAAAGCATTTTGGGAAAACCTTTTCCCGATATACGCATATACAACTACCTATATCCTTGTAATGTCTTTCCATGTGTCTAGTATCCCTTATTCACGATCATATAAAAAAGTTATAGTACAAAAACGTGAGACAATATATGTTAAAATCAGTTTCCATTTATTTCCCTTAAAAGGAATACAGCGTATGTGACCGTGATAGATCTTATTTATGTACATATTATTTTCCACCACTTATAAATAATTTAAAATATTTGTTACATTCTGAAAGTACTTAATGAATCAAAAAATAATTTGGAAATTTTTTTTCTCATGTATAATTGGCCAGAACCTTAGTGATTTTAACAATTATATGAAATGGAATACTTGAGCTGATTTTCTTTATGCTGTGGATGCTTGTGAATCCACTACTAATGTTTCAGGGAACATATTGATTTGCTTCATGTCTGACTAAAGGTGGCCCATACAATTAGAACTTACGTGCTGACCCAATTCAGCGCATTAATCAATTCTCCGGAATCGCCTTTCCCCTTCTTCTTCCGACTAACATATGATTGTAAAATGAATGGCCAGAGTGGGATCTCCAGATCGTATGTGGGGTTGCGAAGAAGGATGGAAAGGCAGTTCTGATAGAATTATTGAATGTGCTGGATTGGTTGGCACATAAGTTCTAATGCATGGGCACATTTAGAAAGGCAATTTGAAAAAATTACCTGCGGAAAGTAAGTTCATACACATGTGCGAATGAAGAGCCAACCCACAATACATGAAGGTATGAACGGCCGTCTGGAAACTATTGGTAAGTGTAGCTGGGCATATAATGATCGGCCGACGTGAAAACCCATACACTACTGATAGTCAGCGAAACAGCCTTTCTTCGTCATGAGATCGCATTGTGGTACAAAGCTTAACTTTGGTGTAACGAAAGTTAATAGGTCCTGTAAAACTAATATGTGTTGTGTGTCCTTTCTGTAAAAAAAAAAAAATAGGAAAGTGTGTGACAATATGAGGCTAGTAAGGGTATTGGGAGGTATGGGTGTCTTTTCTGGAGAACAGTAATTCATGTAATGTTGAAAGAGTTTGTCTAAAAGGATCTTGAGTTAATGAAGGATCTTATGCACTCTCTGTAAAATAAATGTGTTTAATTCTCAACGTCTGAATTTTTTTTATTTTAAAGAAGGATAACAGACAGTACATTGCAAGCATCCTTATGATAAAGAAAACTTTGACACTGCCTTATTGTAGTTAATGATAAGGAAATGATTGTCAGAAAAATTGATTTCAGTCTTGGTCAGTTCATCTAGTTAAAATTCACAGATCTAAAATCTTCCGTGTATCACTTCAAAAAACTTTGTTTTTGCTTGTATGGCTTCCTTTGTGTAGGAAAACATAGTAATTTCTTTGGGAAACGCATGAATTCGCCACATTATTTAAAAACACATACAAACAAAATACATAGCTGTTAAAAATAAAGCTGCAACAAAATCTGGAGACCATGGATAGAATCTCCCGAAACCTTAAAAAACCTGGTTGATCAACACCCAACCACTAAATCAATGAGACTCACCACCCCCAGGAGAATTATATCTGACTTTACCCGGTGGTGCGGACCCGGGCGGGGCGTGGGTGGCGACCTAGGCCTGCGCCCACAACAGCTCTCAAACAGGTAACAATCTGTAATGAACATTTCAACAGCTCAGCTAATTATTGTATATAGTTTATTCTTTAACGGAACCGCTTGACACCCTCCATACAAACAATTCTGAGAACATTGGTATCTACAATATCTTGATGACATTATACGTTATCATACACATGTTACCATATAATCTGTATGGAACCAATAATAAAATGCAACAATCAGTAGTAGTCAGATTAGGTGCACAATGATATAATATGTGATGGACACAAGTGGATTGAGGGACCTACTAAATGCTGGTTAACACAGCCTGATATTGTTTCATGTTGGTGGCAAATTAGTGCGTTCGCAGCAAAATAGCCACAACTGATGTTGTGGTCCATAAGGGACTGTACGATAAGACATGATTTACAGACATGTCTGATCATCATTTGTCCAACTTTTCCTGTGGCCAAACATGACCATGGATATGTTTGCCCCACTGACCAATATACATAAATTAAGTGTGGGATGAAATATCTACTTGTGTGTACCTAGGCTTACTGCATAAAATTATGATATTGGTTCTATTACATTTTGTGCGGCTTTTTGCCAGACCCTATTATTTCTTTGACAACTTGTAAGGACATTCCATTAACTGCATAAAAAACTCTAGAAACAATCACCTAAAATCCATTGGTATAAGAGGTGACTTTTAAAATTGAAGAGATCTAAACAATCAAAAATTCCTGTTTCGACAAAGAGACAAATATGACGATAAAATCCCAAAGTTTTGCCACAAAAATGGCCATTTTTTCCCTAAGAGTGTTTATGATGAATCCCTGCTTAATGCAGAATTTGTTTGTTTTAAAAAAGTTTAACCCAATAGCAGGCAGAACAAAAGCGGACAGCTCTGGAATCTCTACTTATGAAATAATATGAATTTAATTAGCAATAGGGTCAGAATAAGGAATTCAGCCAAAAAGAGGTTAAAATTTACTTTTATTTTACAGATATATGATGTTACGAGTAGGGGCATTTGGGCAATTTTTTATACCTCATTAATCACGTTAAGACTATTGGTAGAATTTTCTCACGTGAATTATTTGGGCCTTTAAGAATATTTTGTCATGTCAAAATATTACCGTAAATAGAGGGCTCAACATAGAACAAAAAATAAATCTAAATTAAGCTGTTCATAATTTTTGGTGAATTAAATTTTTTTTTTTTTTTAAAAAGCTATTGCCTGTAAAACAGTTTCAATATATATTTAAAAGTTGTAAGATAGACTCAAATCCTCGTACAGGAAAATACAGGACAACTTTAATTAAAGAGCCGCAAATCAAAGATCTAAAGAGTAACATGGTGCTAATTATCTGCAAGTACAACTAATTTTGTTCAAGAAAGAGAGCAACAAAATTGACTTTTTTTCTGGCAAAGTTAATTTATTCACCATTGCAAGCAACATTTTATTCTTTCTTTAATTATACCTGTCAAAAATTTCCCTTGAAGTTGATGCATTCCCCTAGTATTTCATCAACATCAGCAAGAAGGGTTTTTGGTTGGAATACATCCATACCAATACAATTGGTTATAGCAAATGTTTAGCATTTTTTGTGAGCTAAGCTGTAAGAAGGACAGCATGTTCAGAAATGGAGTTCTTAACAATTGTCTGGGTTAATTTTATTTTTATGTATAAAAAGGTGGGACTTCCTTTTTTGGAATGTTTTCCACACGTTTTATATATGAAGGATTTATCCTGCCTTATTTTAAACATGTAGTGATAGAGGTTTACTTTGCCTTCTTAAATTCCAAGGAAATGCAAAAGAAAGTAACAGAAACAAATCAAATAGATTATCATGTAGCAATACTAAACAAAACTGTATTACAAGAAATCAGATTACAACAAAATTAGTGACTTGTACTACTGTCCTTACAAAAGTTCAGGGTCTCTTTGATCAAAGAATAGGATGCCTTCGAGTTCCCCGACGCACGTCATTTTTTATCAATTCGGCAATCTGAAAATAATGGAGTTCGCAAAGATTATAACTTAACTATATTTTGGACTAAAGAAGCAGTACAGCTACTAGCGCGCTATAATCCTTAGATACGCTGGCATTATACTTTAAGGATATGGTATGTACAGTGGAAAAATTTGTTTAAATTGCCCATTACTGGACCACTGTAATTCTCCAACGTTTTTTTGTTTTGAATGCCCCCTATTTCTTAGATACAATCTGAATACATCTTACATTTCAGATTGTCCATCAAATGCCTAGTACTTATGGTGTTGTAGTGTAAGTTTGCTGTAGTGGAATAGTTGGTACATGACTGCTAGTGGGAAACTTTTTCCCATGCTGCTCAAAGGGAACGAGCATGTTTCTCACGTAGAGTAGATAGTCTGTCAGCGCGCTGGCGCTGAGGGGCTGAGCTTGACACAAGTATTGGATTTAAGATCAGGATAAGGATAAGTTTTTCGTTTCTTTATGTGTTGGATATTTTAATAATGTGGATGAGGCATACATGGCATTGATCCATGGGTTGTAAATCACAGCTGTCGATTGCGATAGTAGAGTCTGTTATTTAAAGGGGACACATGCGCAGCATTATTATTGACCTATAGTGAACACGATGATCGAATATCATATCTTTTATAAGCAGTGGATTATAGAGGATCCTTACAAAAGGCACAGCAAGGGGTCTTAGCATATCACCCGGACGGCACATTATCCAGTAAGCACACGGGTATATATCTATATATATATATATATATATATATATATATATATATATCCCTATATTATATAAATAATTTTATAAATCATGGGAATACATTGGGTTCTTCGGAGGGGGGTGGTACTATGTTGGTGGGTTGGGTAAAAAGTAATATACATAGGGACGTGTTTTTGTGTTGTTTAAGACGAAATTAAATAAATAAACTAAATATTAACAAATATGTAGTAATGACATTAAGATGTATAGAAATGTAAATAAAAGTATATGTAAATAAGCAAAATATATAAATAAATAAAGTAACTTGGCATAGCCCCCACTGTTTTGTAATGGAATCTTCAAAATGTGAGTGTTTAGCCACACCCAGGAGTTTGTACATGGAGGCAATGTCTAGCTTAAAAAAGGAACATATTTATCACTTCCTTTAGTGTTGTATCCAAGGGTGTTAATATTAGATTGATAGCAGTGTTAGCGAATCAAAAGTGTTAGTAGAAGTAGGAAGGTAGTAGGAAGTTGCAAGTGAAATATGTCACTCCTTTATAAAACATGTGACAGTCTTTCACCTCACCCCACCCAACCCCTCTCAATAGAAAAAAAGGAGAGCTGGCTGTGTGCTGGACAGTAAGTGATATTTTATATGATGGGGGGGGGGGGGGTCTCAGGTTTCCCAGTGGTGCAGTGTTTGGTTTGAGCTGGTTTGTGATAGAATGCCTGGGTCTGTTCTCAAACCTGCAGGTTTATTCTATCTGACATTCTAGGATTATAGTGTCAGTAGGGGGTTGGATGTGTGACTCCTACTTTCGAAGGGAACTGAATAATCCTTCTCTAAACTAATAGGCAATTGCTAGGAAGTAATGGAAGGGCAGATGGATCACTGGCATGTTCAAAACTTTGGTAGGAATCGCTAAAGCATGGGCTTTTAATGTCTGTAAGTCAGTAAATGGGCTTATTCCATGATGTATGAAAAATAAAATTTCCAGCATTTGTGTCAGCCAGGTGAAGGTGGCAGTTGTAGTTTGTAAACATGTGAAAAGTTCAACACCCTGTCATTACACTGTATTGCATTTTATACATCATTATGTCAAAATGGACATAAAGAAAAGCTTACTGCTAAACAGAGAATTCTGGGAGTTTGCAGTTTTCAAACATGTGCCTATTCAAACCCTTTTCTAGGAATGGCTAAAGCATGGGGAGTTTTAAAGTCTGGAAGTTAGTAAAAGGGCTTTATTCCAGGATGTATGAAAAATTAATTTTCCAGCATTCTGTGCAGCCAGCGAATGATGGGAGTGTAGTTTTTAAACATATGAAAAGTTTAAACCAGATCATTACAATGTATTGCACATTTTATACATTCATTATCAAGTGGACATAAAGAAGCTTACTGCTTACACCCCCTGCTCTATACATTACTCTGTGTGCATCTAACAGCTATATGCATAAGGGAGAGGCAGACAGAGCCCGAATCACTTGCATGTTTTGGCAATTGTGTTGGTCTTCACTGAAGAGCATGACCCCAAGCTTTCAATAAAATAATTACCTAGCAAAACTAAAACCACAATTTCACTGTGCACCAATGGGGCACCACTTTGCTAGTTACACGAGTTTGGGAATTACGGGGTTGCCAACCAAACTTTGGCATTATTTCTAGATTAAATAAAGCAGCAATACAAACAAATAAGTAAGTGCGCTTATATGTATTCATTTATAGATTGAATTGAGGCAAAATATTTTCAGTGTACATTCCTTTAACACAACTAGTAGTGAAATATTTCTTTTTTGTTTAATAGCTGAATAATTCCATAAATGTTTTTTTTTATTTTACTAAAAATAATTAAAATGTGGACATTAGCTTACATTGGATAAATCTCACCAGTTATGTTCTACCTGATTTCTTAAAATACCTACCATTATTACAGATTAGAAAAGTAAGACGTCTGTCATGAGCTTTGCCAATGGAAAAATTCCTTTAAAAAAATATTTTAAAAAAGCATTTGAGTGGTATAAAAAACATTAGGATATCTTTTGCGTCCCATGACATTTTATGTTATCCATAACTGCACTAATCAAGACGCATTCCCATCTATTTAACACCCATTTCCATTGCTTAATCTATATGTAAATGTCAAGTGTAACCTACATTGTGCTGTTTTTTGAAGCTTTAATATGGCTGTTTCTGTACCTTGTTATTTGAAGTAATAAGCATAATATATTGCTTCTACTGTAATTAAAGACCTGCTAGGTGAACCATGTAACATTTTAAACGCAATTTAAAAGTCTTGACTCTGCTTAAATCTTTGAGTATCGTATGCAGTTTGTAGTACGTTCTGCAAATTATTTGTGTATGCTATTGGATGTTACGCAGATGTAATCTGTAAAAAAGCATGCATGCACCTTTCCTAGTTTGTTCATATTCAAATAATGTAAGATCACATTAATTTTTTCCTTTGGATATGGGAAAGGTGCCAGTATTAACCAATTAAACAATATTTCAGAAAATTATCTGCATTTTTTTAACATTACATGGTCTATGCTCATTTGAGTAGGGTCTTTAAGTGAAGTTCTATGGGCATAAGATAGTGCCTCCCTTCACCAGAACAGACTACATTATGATGAGGTATTGTTTTACCTAGATACTTATGCTATCCAGGTACAATATTACAGTGGAGTACATTACAGGATGTGATCAATTTTGATTGCCAGGTACATTTGGGTTCATACATACCTGTACACAATAGTATAATGGCATTCTCCTTGCAGTTAGGCGTACTGTATATTCAATGGAGCTAACTCTATTATTGATATTACATGTGGAACTTTGAATGGAGATCACTAAAATTTTAATTTATACGCCAATTACCATTCTTTTTTAAAACTCAGCATAGCACAGTGCTACAACAGTTGACGGTCCCCTATTTCTTGGAACTGGACTTTCATATTTATTAGGGATCAACATATTTACCTTATATGTCCAAACAATGAAAGGCTAGGTAGCAGACATGAAGTTTTTTAATGCAAAATTTTTGAGGATAAAGTGAGGTGTCTGTTTGATATTTAAAAACAGAAATTATGTTGATGATATATTCATGACATTGATTGTTTAAGAACGTGTTCGTCATATATTATAAATATGATAATAATATATATGATACTACAAAAAATGAGAAAAATGAGGGAAAAATACAAATTTAATTATATTCATTATTTGGGTGCAATAAACCATTAGGTACAGTAAAGTCTAACTTCCCTCATTGGCTACTTCCTCTACTTGCCCCCTCTACTTGAGCTTCACCGCTATTACAGAACAGGGACCCTTATCCTCCTATACAGGACACGTTTAGGACCCCATGCCCTCTGATCTCATTCCCCACTCTCCTTTCCTTTATACCAGCACTAACATCTCTTTTTAACTGTCCACTATCCTAAAATGAGTATTTTCAGTCCTTATTAAACATGGCTCTCAAAAACTTACTATGCCCTATTCAGGCCAGTATATATTTTGCTCACATCTTGGCAAATTGGAATACTAAAGCTTCATACAAACATGTGATCATGGGGCCAACCTGTGGTAAGCTATTCCTGCCGAACGACCATTTCACCTGACCAAGCACCTTTACGACAAACTTTCACTATTCAAGGGTGTGTGTTTTCAGGCTCACCCACATGGCCTATCCTCAAAATACTAAACTGTGTAGAGAACCTAGGCTTTGTTCATCAGCACCACAGCAAAGCACAGAACAGGCTGAGATGTCGCTGTACATTGCTCATTAGATATTGGTCCAAATAAATGCATCTAATAATTTAGGTTCTTAAGATGAATCCTATTTCACTTGGATTTTTTGTCACTCAATATTAATTACTACAGTTTTCCTAAGTAACATCTGTTACCTCTTGCTAGTGCCTTTGTAACAGTGTAAATAAGGACAGAGGCTGAGAGAAATCCTGAAATATCTGTGACTGAATTTCTACTTCCTGTCCATGACACAAATGGAATAATTCTTTGAAATTGTGGTTGTTTGTTGTAATGAAATATCCTTCTCATGTAAATTAGCTCAAAATGTCGAATATTGCTCATTGTAGTACAAAACACAATGTGAAAATGTTAACAAGAGCAAATAAATAAAGAGCACAGCAAAGTATAGTAATGTTATACTCCAGACCAGATAAATATAGCAGATTTAAAAATAGTGATGAATTGGGCAAAATTAAATAACTTTAAATTACTTCTATTTCTAAATAACATTTGTTATTATTATTGCATTTACTTGCCTGGTTTGTCTTTTAAAACGTAGTTATATAAGTTAAAAGCTAATTTTATTAAAGCTATAACTGATTAGATATAAATAAAAAGCTAAATTAATTTGGGATTTAACAATGCAAAATTAGAATACCCATAAAGAATACTTATAAATATTTTGACAGGACTTCATCAGCAAAATACTTTTATAATTTGCTAGACACAGCAAGCAAAACTATGTCACATAATGTAACTTAAGACTAAAATGCTTAAAGGTAAGTGCAACTGTAAAATCAAGTTGTGTTCAATTGGAGCTGCAGCTTTAAAATACTGTTGCCATATTTTTTTTTTTTTGCCCCTCCAGAGCCTATCTTTGTGCCTGTGAAAGTTGCTGACATCTTTGCTACTGGTTGCTGAATCATTAGTCCACCCCTATGAGATTTCCTTTGCTTTCCCCTGATTGAGCTTAACAGTAATGCCGTGAGTTCAATGCACTCTCCTGCTTGAGCCTAAAAAGTAATGCTGTGAGTTCCGTGCACTCTCCTGGTTGAGCCTCAAACAGTAAATGTGGTCCGTGCAATCTCCTGCTTGAGCCTCAAAAAGTAATGCTGTGGGTTGTGCACTCTGCGCTTGAGCCTCAAACAGTAATGCCTGTGGGTTCCGTGCACTCTCCTGCTTGAGCCTCAAACAGTAATGCCGTGAAGTTCTTGCACACTCCTGCTTGAGACTAAACAGTAATGCCGTGAGTTCCATGCTCCTGCAGTCCTGCTTGAGCCCTCAAACAGTAATGCTGTGAGTTCAGTGCAAGTGCACAGGCATTATTGTCTCAATTTATAAACCACAATATTGGAATATTTGAAAGTGATTTTCCATAAAAAATCACATATTTTCTACACTGGCAGTTTCCAAAAGAAACCAGGTTAGTTAAGAAGGGAGGGAAGGGAGTCCAGAAACCCATCTGAAGCCAAAAATAATCTTTTCCTTTTGACCCATACCCTAATTACTCGATCAAATGAAATTATGCTATGGCCACTACTATATTAATGAGACATGTTTACTTTCTGTCTTTCTAAATTCACACAAAATATATTACAGGCCTAAGTTTTAACTAAAGGACCTACCAGCAATTGCTTTTTCTGAGAGACTGAAGAGACTTGAAATGATAACCTGATAATTTCCTTAAAATGCCTTCAGATGTACTGTCATTAACATATTTAATCTTCTATCTTAATCATTATGGAAATGTCTGTGCGTTGTAAAGGGGATCTTGATTCAGCATGATTGAGCTATTGTCAACCATAATTCTCTTTGAAACCAATGAAGGGTAATTGCAATTATATAAATAACCTTGACATAAAAACCATTATGACAAAGTCAGGGTTTAAAACAATTATTATTGCTTTTTTGATTAACATTTTAAGAACATTTTTTTAATATGATATAGCATAGAAATTTATTTTATTATAGGTTGCCTTTTACCATTGTGCTAGAGATTAAAGCATTGGATTATAAAAACAGTTCTAAAATGGATGGCATTCAAGGGTTTTGATCTTCTTTAAATAAATAGTACTGCATTTTGGAAATGGGGTTTATTAGGCAAGAAGGAATATGTTTTTTCAGAGCTGATATTTGATGCAGAAAATACAGTTGTTTTGTGGCGAAGGAACTTGAACATATACCATTTCTGTTCGCAAGACATAGATTCTGTATTATACAGAAGGTTCTTGGGAGCAAAACAGCAGCCTCTGAGCACAACATTTTATCAGGCTTTCATTCTAATTTTAACAATGGATGTGCACAAAGTACACCTTTAGAAAGAAACCAGCAGGAGACATTTTCTATAGTTTAATGACATTTTGTGTTTAAGATGAGGAACAGATTGAGGAAAACAGCTCCAAAACAAGACACATAGGTCTAAAAGTTCCTAAAACCAGTTGAAAGTATTTGTTTATTCACGCAGAGCTGTGATTGTGTTTTTGTTTTCAGGTCATCTTAATATTCAGTGACCAAAACTAAGTCTTTCATGGGTGTTGTCCTGTACAATGAGGATGATGGACGGTTCATAAAACTGAGTAGATTCAATCAGATCTGAAAACTAGTTTTTTGTAAACCTAAAGAATTTTTTTTTTTCATTCAGGAAAGTCTTCAATTGCCTTTTGTGTGATTAAGTGGTCTTCATCTGATGTCTAAGATCATCTTATTTGGAACAAGAACAGCCACCATGTAATTATTTAAAACTTTTGTTGTCCCTCCTCCACAAGAAATCCCCCTATCACAATAGTACCCAGTTGAGGACTTCTTGGGGTGTCGTATTACATAATGTACTGCATGGTCCCGGCCAGCCCCATGTCCCTAATGTCTCAAAACATATTCAATGGAAAGACATGCTCACAAAAGGACTGTCTCTATTGGCCACATCCAGCAAGTACCGGACAAGAATTTTCATTGAACCCTCTGGGAGATAGTAGGTGGGAAAGACTGGCAGAAAAATTGGGTACATTGACAGTTTTGATTGAGGTCATAATACTACAAAGCAGGGATGAGGAACTAGAAGCGTTATATCTCAACCTGGATTACAACTTATGTGTCGTGGGGCCCCACCCTACATTAACTGAATTATGGCCAACCCCGATTTTGTGCAGCCACCAAACATCGTGTTGCCTTTACATGCGTGTGTCTACGTTCTGATGACGGTCTGCTATGCAGACGGAAACATGTTAACAAAATAAAGTATTTGTTTGAAGCCAAGTCCAGCGAGTGCATCCTCAAGATAAACAGTCTCTACATATTCACTGGACGGCACCCGGGCAGTTCACAGAGAAAAGAGTGCCGATCTGCAACACTGGAAATTATATATATATATATATATATACATATATATATATATATATAGTGCCCATTTCCAGTCCATACCCACAAATGTCCCGTTTAAGTAGGTGGACAGGGGCATGTCATTGATGTTGTGGTGGGTGGGGACATGGCATTCTGGGATGTGGATGGTCTGGGGGCATGTCCATGAAGTTGTGGTGTCCATAATGAGTGACATTTGGGGGAGTGGTCATGATGTTTGGAGGTATGGCCATAATGTTTGGAAGCATGGGCATGGTCATGCTGTTTGGGGCGAGGCCACACAGATTGGGGCTGTGAGTGCGATGTCTGTGGGTGTGATGTTTTGGGGCATGGACACGGTGTTTGGAGGTATGCCTTTGATTTTTGGGGACATGGGACTCTGGGAGTCATTTTTGGGGATATAGGAGTGATAGGGGGCAAACCTGTAAAGTTTAGAGGCATGGCCATGATGTTTTAGGGTGTGCTCATGATTTAACTGGGAGGGTTGGCTGTGACCGCAATATCTGGTGGTGTGTTCACAACATTTGGAGGCAATGTTGCAATGTTTTGGGACTTGGCCTTAACAGTTGGGATATGGGCATGACCATAATGTTAGTGGGCTTGGGCATGGCTGTGACAATTGGGGGCATGTAAGTGATGTTTTCTGATCAGTGCCATTTGGTGGCATGGCCATGATGTT
This sequence comes from Hymenochirus boettgeri, assembly GCA_019447015.1. Taxonomy (NCBI): domain Eukaryota; kingdom Metazoa; phylum Chordata; class Amphibia; order Anura; family Pipidae; genus Hymenochirus; species Hymenochirus boettgeri. The sequence goes on from JAACNH010002381.1 coordinate 27,897, forward strand.
TTGGGTTGTTTTAAACTTCTTATCATAACCCGCAAATGTGGTCCATATCACCAATAGCAACAAAGTTTCCGGGGTTAAAATGTAAAACCTTCTTGGAGAAAATTGAAAAGTCTTATAGACTTAAAGGTACTGCCTTGGTCCTCTATTGTAGAAGCCGGGTGTGATGCTGTTGCTCTGTGTCTGCTGTAGCTGTGTGAAATGATGTTCTTGTGTCTCTGAAGTGCGTGACGTGTGGACTTTTCGTCTGCTTTGTTGAAGTCAGGCAGTGCACAGAGCCAAGGCCCCTTATCCGAATTGCTGAATTGGTTTATCACACTCTGCATCTTAAGGTTTTTTTTTTCAAATTGCTCTTCATGGGCGTCAGCTCGTTCAGAGGGTGTCACCATTATGTGGATGCATTCGGGTGTGGCTGTGAGCTGAGCACATACATATATACATACAAGTTTTTAACTTTACATAATATAAACCTAGGGGAAATAAAGAGGCTGAATATATTTTTTTAATTGATATGCCTATATACAGTAGAGATAAATAAAAGTGGAGAAAAATTGATTCCTGACTCGAAAAGTATCCCTGGATCAAACAGTACTGCAGTTATATGTATTAATACCAGTAATTCTCAATATTTTTTGGTTTTAGAAACGTATCCAGCCCACTTTTAAACTTGCCGCTCTCACTAAAAACAAACCTTTCCTAACCTGAGGATGAAACTTCTTTGCTTTAAATTTTAAAAGATGTCCATGTGTCCTCTGATATGGCCTATTAATGAACAATACACCAGAATGTTTATTATATGGCCCATTAATATATTTCTATAAAGTGATCATATCCCCACGCAAATGTCGCTTCTCCAATGTAAACAGCCCTAACTTATCTAATCTGCCTGCATAGTCAAGCCCATCCATTCCCTTTTTTTATTTTAGTTGCCCGTTTTGATAATCCATCTAGGTCTGCTTGCAGGAATTGCACATTATTTGAATCTTCCAAAGCTCTGCATAGCTTAGTGTCATCAACAAACACAGAGACTTTGCTCTCAATGCCCCCTTCTAAGTCATTTAAAAAACAGATTAAAATAAAGTGGCCCCAGTACGGAACCCTGAGGCACTCCACTTAGAGCTTTAGCCCACATAGATGTAGCTCCATTGACCAGCACTCTGTTTACGATCCCATAACCAATTCTCTATCCATGTACAAATGTTTTTTCTAGGCCAACAGCCCTCAGTTTATACATTAGTCGCCTATATGGCACAGTATCAAAAGCTTTAGCAAAAGTATACCACATCTACTGCTATGCCTGAATCTATTTCTCATAAATCCATGCTGACTACTACTAAGATTAGTTCTGTAGACAAAGTCAAAGATATGATCCTGTAACAAAGTTTTCAGCACCTTCCACTAACACTGGTATTAGGCTTACGGATCTATAATTAATGGGCTGGGATCATATACCCTCTTTGAATATTGGTGTTACAATGGCTTTTTTCCAATCCATCGGCACATCTCAGCCAGACTGAATATTCCTCATTTAGCAAAACTGTTGCTTGAAAAAGAGGCATTTGTCCTCGAAACGTTGCACATGTTTACACAGTGTGAAAGATATTTTGATTTTTGAAAGAGGAGTGCAGTGTTAATAGAAAATGTTTATATATATATATATATATATATATATATATATACTTTGTCCGTGATCAGCTGCACTCTCGCTAGTCCATCAGATGTATCCACCCGGATGCTACCGCAAATAGTAGTATAAGCCAACAGACAGAGCACTCATCGGGGTTTTTCTTTCTTAAAACATAACTTTTAACAGAGGTTTCTCCGATGCACTCCGGTCCACTCTCAGCTGCCTGGGTGCCGACAGTAAGGTAAGTACATGCAGTACATGCAGTATAAGAAGAGAACTGGGCTCTTCACGGACTTAACAGCACGGTTTATTAAACAAACATGGTCAGATACATGGTCAGATACACCGACGCGTTCGTTTCACACACTCACCTATACAAAACTAGAGTACTTTGTTTGCAAATAATGCACACAGACACAGAGTCTATGGGGAGCAAAAAATATTTTAAGAAAAAGGCCTTTGGGCAGGTTGCTATTCCTAATGGAGGACATTTGAAACATCTTGCTGAAACCAACAAAAGTTGGCAGTACAGTTTCAAGTGAACAGAGATAATCATTTCTCAAAATAATCTTCTCTTCAGCACTGCTAATTCATTTTTTTATTTCTATGTTTTTGTTATTACCTAAACATTTAATTTTATTTAGCAGCACGTCCTTTAAGAGCTTATAACTAGAAAAATAGGAACCAGTGTCTGCATAACGACATAGAGCAGTTATGTCTTTAAGATATGTCTTTCATGTAAACTATACTATTGACACAAAAATATAAAGGGCAACTATATAAGAAGAAAGCACCCTCACCTGACAAATACTTTTTGTAACTTCAGACTCACACCCCCAATCTTATATATATAGATTCTGCCCCCTACAGTCTTGAATAAAAGATAATGCAGGAATGCGATGAAAGGACACAAAGCCAGCAAAGTATTTCTACATTTATATAATCAATGTGTACATCATCCCATTCACATTTTTTCTGTCTATCTCCTTAAAATAAAGACATTTTTTTCTGAATCCTTTAATCCATTTAATATGTAGATATTTTGTTGTAAATACAAAACAATCCAACTCTTTAAATTCTGTTAAAAATGTGAGGGACTCAAATGAATCCTGTTGTTTAAAATATATTTTAGAAATCAAGAAATGTTCTTGTTTTCTTGTTTATTCTCTTATGATTTATAAAATCTTGCATTGCTTACGGCACTTTTATCAAAATACAAGCATAGTGGTACTGTATCACTTAGATGAAAGAATGCCTGGGGCACACTAAGGCCTAGATTTATCAAGCAGTGAAAAAAAAAAGTCAGAAAAAGTATTCTCCAAATTTTATTCTAAGGATGCCAATTATACCTTTTTTTTTTTCTTTCTAGCAGTAGGGAAAGGTGCGATAATATTACTTTAACCCATAATGTTTCCAGTAATTAAACAATAAATAAATTGGCAAAATGAATTAACTGTGCACTGTTCAATTAGTCACATGGGAGCTTTACTTTTAATTTGTAAATACCTGTGAACAGAAAGAGTAAAAATTATTTTTTATAAGATTATTATTTTATTAAATCAACCTTTCAGTACTTCACAGCACCTTTGTCAGGATAATCCTAAATCCCAATTTGAATTTAACCCCTGAACGACTTTTAACGTTAAATAGTCACATCTGCAAGGTCTCTGTGTTTGCTGATGACACTAAATTATGCAGAGCTTTGGAAACTTCCAATGATGTGCAAGTGCTGCAAGCAGACCTAGATAGATGATCAAAATGGGCAGCAGAATGGCAGATGAGATTCAATGTAGATAAATGTAAGGTGATGCATTTGGGATTTAATAATCCCTGTGCCATCTACACCATAAATAACTCTGTGTTAAGTTCATCTGTAATGGAAAAAGATTTGGGGGTTCTGGTAGATAACAGACTTAGCTGTAGCAAACAATGCCAGGTAGCAACAGCTAGAGCTAGCAAGATATTGTCTTGTATAAAAAGGGGAATAGATTCAAGAGAGAAAAATATTATTCTCCCTCTTTACAAGGCACTGGTAAGGCCTCATTTGGAATATGCGGTGCAGTTTTGGAATCCCATATACAAAAGGGACATCTTGGAAATTGAGGCAGTTCAGAGAAGGGCAACTAAATTAATAAGGGGAATGGAGGGGCTTGAATATGCAGGCAGATTAGACAAGTTAGGGCTGTTTACATTGGAGAAGCGGCGGTTGCGTGGGGACATGATAACCTTGTACAAATATATTAATGGCCCATACAATGAGCTCTCTGGTGCATTGTTCACTAATAGGTCATATCAGAGGACACGTGGACATCCTTTAAGGTTGGAAGAAAAGAAGTTTCATCTTCAGGTTAGGAAATGTTTCTTTACAGTGAGAACGGTGAAACTGTGGAACTGTCTTCCAGCAGATGTGGTAATGGCAAGTTCATTGAATAACTTTAAAAAAGGCCTGGATAAGTTTCTAAAACTAAAAAATATTGAGAATTACTGGTATTAATGCATAAAGGTCTGGTTGATCCAGGGATACTTTCCGATTGCCGTTTGGAGTCAGGAAGGAATTTTTTCCCCCTTTTTAGCTGGTTTTTTTGCCTTCCTCTGGATCAACTGTTAGGTAGGGTTAAAAAAAAAGTGAATAGGTTGGACTTGATGGACGTATGTCTTTATTCAACCTTAATTACTATGTTACTATGCAAAGCCAGTATTGAATACTATAAGGTGGCTACACAAATGTCTTTTGCAATACCACACGCAGCCACCAGGAACAAAGTAACTCTAACAAGTATTGAAAAATTTTGCATGACTTTAACTTCAATAGTTAGTAATGGGGCTCCCCGTAAATTTGGCTTTAAGTGTCCATGACTAGTCAAAATAAACCCACAACACTACTTTAGGCTAAAAGCTTACATTTCTTTATGATTTATTCCAGGTTATTTTAATAAACTAATTGAAAACAGATCATCTGTCAATAGGATGAAAGACGTAATTTAAATTGTAAAGCTTGCAATTTTATAGTGAAGTAAATAATTTAAAAAGTACTACTCAGTAGAAGAGGTGGTTTTATAGGTTGATAAATCTTGTACTATAGGTTCTATAATTTAGAAACACGATAACATATTGTCTGAAGTAGTTTTATGATCATATATTAATATTATTTGATGTCTGCAGTTCTAAAATAGAAAAATAGATATATCATATGATATGACAGGATGATAGAGTAATTTGATGATTGTTGGAAAGGCAATTAGAAAAATATGACAGTAACAAATTATGCCTATTAACTTTTTTAATTTAAACTTTAAGAGATTTTTTTTAACAAACAGTAGCTTAAGCTTTTACTTTTAGAACACCGTGTTAAGAATATTATAATATTATATACACTATACTGACAAATGTACTAACTGACCGTGCTAAAAGCTAAAAACAAAGATGAGTCTTAAAGGGACTGTCCACCCCTCTTTTGAAAAATGAATATGTGGTAGATAAGCCCCCAAAACCTAGACATCGTTTAAGTCTCAACCTTTAATTCGGCTCCCACACAGAGATAGTATACTTACATCCTCCTCCTCGCTCCACCGCCGCGGCTCTGCACTTCCGGGTAAGGCAGTCAGTGTCGGACGTGACTGTGACGTCATGGCCAATCACTGACTGCCATTCCCGGACCAGTCTCCACTGCGGCTGCTCGGGAACAGAAAAAGAACAGAGCAGCCACAGTGGAGACTGGGAGAAGAACCCGGAAGCGGCGGTGGAGCGAGGAGGATGTAAGTATAATATCTCAGTGTGGGAGCCAAATTAAAGGTTGAGAATTAAACGATGTCTAGGTTTTGGGGGCTTATCTACCACATATTCATTTTTCAAAAGAGGGGTGGACAGTCCCTTTAAAGGAATAGTTCACTCTCAAAGTGAACTATTCCTTTAATATATTGATTGAAGCCCGGGAGGTTAAGGAGCTATGCGTTATGCGCACTATAGCTGTACAGGAGAATGAAGCAGTCGGAGATTCCTGCTGGTTTTTGGTATCTTCGTTCCCGGACCCTGCAATATTGATTGAAGATCGGGAGGTAAGACATAGCTCCTTAACCTCCCAGGCTTCAATCAATATATTAAAGGAATAGTTCACTTTGAGAGTGAACTATTCCTTTAAGCATGCCATACAGGAGACCGAATGCAATAGAAAAAGATAAAATTATGACAGTGGTTAGACGATTTTTCGATTGATTGACAGTATTGAGCAAAAAAACAAAGATTGGATAAGATGGACAATTTTCAGTTAACCCCATCTTCCAGTTGTGACAAAATTATCAAAAATTAGATTGGAAAAATCAACCAATATATAGCTTATTTTTCTTATTCGAGATCCTGTAAAACATTAAATACCCCAATGCACATCATTTTGTGTTGTCTATTTATTGTCAACAATTCAGGCTCTGTGCAACTTCTATGTGACAAAATTAAAGTACCATATATACAGTACTGAACACTGTATGTACAATTCCTCAAACAAAACACCAAAAATGCAGACACACACCAAATATACTTTTTTTTTAAATAAGAAAAGCAAATTTAGTCATACATATTGTAGCAAAAAATACTCTGCAAAATTAAAATAAGATACACAACTAGATAATTGGAAGGGACACTACTTATTCAGTAAATAGATCAATGGCCAACCTGTATTTATACATTTAGTTTTAATACAAGATTCTAGACTAGGTGCAGTGGAAAATCATCCATTTTTGGTTCCACTGAATGCAGAAAAAGAATCTTGTGAGATGAGTTCAAGATGTGTTATAGATATGCATTTGGAGACCATTAAGATATACTGTAAGATTTAAGACTAATTATTTTACCTAGTTTAAAGGGTTTCTAAACTGTAAAAGTAGTTTTCCTTAATTACCCATTACTGGAAACTATAATTCTTCCAAACCACCACTGTACCTTTTTTGGTTAATATGTCCTGTGTTTCTTTAGATATTGAATCTGAAGCATACATTTGAGCTGTAAATCAAATACCTTATTGTCATGAACGTTTATGTGCAGTTGGGGGTGACAGTTGGTATGTGTGAAATTCATTGTAGAATATTCACTCTCTTCCGTGCTTGCTCATAGTGATTACTGAGCATGTTTACCCTCATAGAAAGTCTGGTCTGATGGAAAGAGGTGTCAGTAAAGAAAGGAAAGGGGGATAGCTTGAGGAAACAAGTATTGGGTTGAAGGCATGCAGCAACACACACACACAACTCAGAATAAGTGCTGCTTACATGTATTCATTTATAGATTGAGGCAATTACATTTTTTTTCAGTTTACATACCCTTTCAGCTGTTCTAATTTTCCATTTATTATCTACATGTGTGAACTACACTGTAAAAATTAACTTTTTTTTTTTAAATGAATACTTCCTGGGGGTTGGATTGTTTATTCCTACCTGCCAATATAATTTCTGTAAGGAGCACTAGCATGAAGGAGTTATTCATCTGCCAGTTTAGTGTCCTGTGAAAAAGACTTAAAGATATAAAGGAATTGTACTGTGGCTGTTTGCAGCAATGGACTGGAAATAATAAGTGGAAGGCTGTGTTACAGTATGCACTAATGTTTTGTCAGGGACATGAATTTTCATTTATGTGCAGCTATTCTACATCTATCTAAGATGATGTTTACTAAGTAAGACAGCAAATACTAAAATGCTATTTGTTCTTCAGCCACTTTGTATCACGTGATCTACCACAGTTTCATACTTGTAAATATGTGTTTTTAATGTCTTGGCCTAAGTGTGTGTTGGCCTTAGGGTGTAGGATGTGTGCATAGTTACACCAGGTTTATTTCTGGTTTAGCATTACAAAATAGTTCAGAATTATAATACTGCCATAAAGGGAAATAGGCACATTCCCAGGCACTACCCATATCATATTGCATATATGTAAGGGTAAGTGATCTGATCTGACCAGATAGCAATAGGTGGTGCCTGATTACATTTATTAATCAGATATAAAGGAAGTGCATGAAGCAATTTTCTTTGTGTTGGCGCACCCCAAAAAAAGAATATTGAAAGGTAGGAATAATCAATCCTATATACTTGGATTTTGCTAAAGTATAAACTGAGGAAAGAGAATTGGTTATTGGATGGCAAACAGAGAGTGGTGGTAAATGGATCCTCAGGGTTCCATACTGGGGCCACTTCTTCTGTTTATAAATGACTTCGAAAGGGGCATTGAGAGCAAGGTCTCAGTGTTTGCTGATGACACTAAACTATGCAGAGCTTTGGAAACTTCAAATGATGTGCAGTTGCTGCAAGCTGACCAAGATATATTATCAAAATGAGCAGCAGTATGGCAGATGAGATTCAATGTTGATAAATGTAAGGTGGTGCATTTAGGGTTTAACAATCCTTGTGCCACCTACACCATAAATAACTCTGTGCTAAGTGAATCTTGACTGGAAAAAGATTTTGGGTTCCTGGTAGATAACAGTCTTAGCTGTAGCAAACAATGCCAGGCAGCAACAGCTAGAGCTAGCAAGATATTGTCTTGTATAAAGAGGGGAATAGATTCAAGAGAAAAAAACATTTTACTCCCTCTTTACAAGGCACTGTAACCTCATTTGGAATAAGTGGTGCGGTTTTGGAATCTCAATACAGTCCAGGTAACACTCCAGCACACCACTGTTGGCTTTTAGCCAGACAAATCAGTAGGTGCAGTCCCCCAGCCCTCCACTCCTAGGGCCAGAAAATTCTATAACACAAGAAAGTATAGGGAAGCACACTACAATGGTGAATCCCAAATTTTTATTGTGACAACAACAACAACATTTCAGGATGCCCTTCCTCAGGAATAACCAGAGTGATTCAACCCTCAAACATTTAAACCCAAAAAGCCTACACATCATGTGTCCTAGTGAATGACAACTCTGGGGCCCAATTTGAGGCTCTCAGTAAAGTGCATACAACAATAAAGTGCATCATAGAAAACATTTTGGCAGGCAGTAAAAAACCTGGAAGCCTAAGCAAACCCATTAGACTCGAGAATAATCTGGAGGCACTCAAACTGACATAACGTCCCCAACTATGGTGGACACGCCAAATATATAGGAGGTGTACAACAAACCATCCCGACAGAATCAGATGATAAAAAAACATACTTTATTAATACATAGTCTAAAATGTATAAAATGCCACAAAAAATGGATAGAAAGACCAACCTGGGTGTCCCCAGGGCCCTAATAATAAACTAGCAGTGGAGTCCCAGAGTAGTTAGCAGCATGCAGGGTGTAAAATTAGCTGTAAAAGCAAAATAGCAGCAAAAGCAGATTAAGTTAATGGAATCGGGCACATCCGCATAACCCCTCCTCATCCCAGGTGTCGGGGTAACCCGAACCTAAAGGAAAAGGTTAGTATTAAGCAAAACAGCTAAGCCGAATGAACTGGACACTGCAGAGAATAAGCAAGGTTAGTATACTTAAGTTTCTTGTCTCTCCAAAAGTTCCGGGCAGTGCCAAGGTTGCGGATCCTCAGGCTGTTGCACCATTGTTCAAGATCAATTATTAGGGCCCTGGGGATGCCAAAGTTGGTCTTTCTATCCATTTTGTGTGGCATTTTATAGATTTTAGACTGTGTATTATATTTTCTTATCATCTAATTTTGTCTGGAAGGTTTTTTTGTACACATGTTTTGTAAAAACATCCAATTTAGGATACAAGTAGAAACATAAACTTGTATCCTAAATTGGATGTTTTTAATCACGTGTTTTGATACATTTTTCTCACATTGGGACTTATATTATATTCATGTCACTAGTTTTTATACATAATTGCCACAATGGCTTTTATCATATTTAATGATTATCTAATGAATGTCACTATCTATTTTTATCATGCTTAATTTTGCTGTTTTAATACTGGTCACATAAGTGGATATTTTGTAATATGTCTGTATTACTATACAATAATTATTGATATGTATAGAATTTGACTCTTTATTACCATGCACTGTTCACTTTATGTATGATGCACTTTATTGTTGTATGCACTTTACTGGGAGCCTCACTTTGGGCCCCAGATTTCTCATTTACTAGGACACATGATGTGTAGGTGGGGCTTCTTGGGTTTAAATGTTTGAGGGTTGAATCACTCTGGTTTTACCTGAGGAAGGGACAGGGTGTCCCGAAACGTCTGTTGTTGTCACAGTAAAAATTTCGGATTCACCATTGTAGTGTGCTCCCCTATACTTTCTTGTGTTGCATTTTTGGAAACCCATATACAAAAGGGAGATCTTGAAAATGGATGGAGTTCAGAGAAGGGCAACTAAAATAATAAAGAGAATGTAGAGGCTTAACTATGCAGGCAGATTAGACAAGTTAGGGCTGTTTACATTAGAGAAGCGATATTTGCATAGGGATATGATCACTTTATATAAATATATTAATGGGCCATACAATAAACTTTCTGGTGCATTGTTCACTAATAGGTCATATCAGAGGTCACGTGGACATCCTTTAAGTTTGAAAGAAAAGAAGTTTCATCTTCAGGTTAGGAAATGTTTCTTTACAGTGAGAACGGTGAAACTGTGGAACTGTCTTCCAGCACATGTAGTAATGGCAAGTTCATTGAATAGCTTTAAGAGTGGTCTGGATAAGTTACTAAAAATATTAAGAATTACTCGTATTAATTCATATACTGCAGTTCTGATTGATCCAGGGATACCTCCAATTACCATTTGGAGTTAGGAAGGAATTTCCTCTCCTTTTTTAGCTGGTTTTTTTTTTTTTTTTCCTCCTCTGGATCATCTGTTAAAGGGTTAAGGGTTAAAAAGGAGGGTAAAAAGGTTGGACTTGATGGACGCATGTCTTTATTCAACCTCAATTACTATGTTACTATGTTACCACTCTCCCTTATGTATATTTCCTATTAATTGATTTTAAAAACCTTTTTGTGCAATACTATATAAACTATCAGGGAGATTCAATAAAAGTTCTTATCGTTTAAAATGATGCTAATTTTGCCCCAACCAATCAGAACTTATGTAACATTTAAAAGCTAACATCTGATTGGTTGGGGAAAAATTAGCACCATTTTAAACGATAAGAACTTTTATTGCATAACCCCCTATGTATATAGTTTATATAGTATATATTAGTTAAAGCAGCACTACATACATAAACAGTAATTGAAGTGACCCTGTAAAGCTGTAATGCTGGGTAAACACATGAAAGATCTGCAAGATTTTCTCTGTCATTTTTTTAAGATCACACTACACACAGTCCCAAGCATTCTCCCTATGTAAAGCATAGAGAGAACACTCGGGACTGTACATTTCCTTCAGCCACTGCTAACTCCATTTACAAAGGAGCATTTGTTGGCCCATAGGAATGCCCAGAACTGCGGTACTCACATTTGCAATAAAGGGCCAGTACAGTCTAACCGACAGGATCAGCAATTTATCACTTATGTGTCCCAGCTTAAGAGGGACAATAACTGTGGAGGATCCATAGAGCGTCAAAAATATTTACAACAACTTGGCAGAGAAAAAAATGATACCAAATGGGAAAATAACTTAGTAAATATAAAAGAAATAAAGTTTAAAAAATAAGAAGAAAAGTAAGACCAACACTAAAAATAGGGAATATCATTAAATGAAATCTTAAAATCATATTTTAGTTTAAGAAGATGACAATAAAAAAAATTATTGTGTCATAATACCACTACTGCAATTATTATTATGCTAGCAAAATTAGTTAAATTCCTTCCCTTTAATGGTAATTTTTTTTTAAAAGGACATTTCCAGCCTGAAATTAATGTAATATATTTTTTATAAATGTAAAATACTATTTTAAATATACTGACCACTTTTTTTAAGAATTGATTTCTATTTAAGATATTTGTTTGTTGTAATCTATGGCAAATCTTTAATATGTTAGAATTTATATAAAAGTCATTCAGACTTTTACAGACTTAACAGAAAATCTTGTTTTCCTTATCCCAAAGAGCAGAAATAAGGCATTTTTAACAGCTGCAGTTATTTAATTTAACTGAAATAATCAAAAAGAAAAATCAATTTACTTGAAATCAACATTGGCAACACATTACAAACTGTGCACTTGATTTGTCATCTCTCCAAAAAGAGTCTCATACTAATGAAAAGAGTGCATCAGAGATCATCCATAAAAGCTTTATGAGGCGTAAGTTCTGTCTGGTTTAAGAAGAAGCCCAGCCAAAAGAAAAATCCATGTATTGATTTTCCATTATTGCCAACCTCTATTTTCATTGAGAGCTACCTGCATGTATCTTTTTGCCTTAATACTAGTTAAATTCATGCTCTGCAAAACATCTGCCTAGTGTGATCTTTGTTAAGGTTATCTTTTATTTTGAAAACCCACTATTAACACTTTGTTAGCCAAATACATTTTCACTAGGGATTAAACATATCTATGTCATAGCATTACCAGCAGTGTTGATCATATCTGAAATACTCTTGAGTTTGTGTAGCTTCATCTCGAGGCAGACACATTCTAATCAATGGTTAATGATTATAGGGTCAAGTACAAAAGCTATGTTTAACATTTGAAAGTGTCATAAAGACTGGCAGTAAAAAGCATTCTTATTTTAAAGTGAAACTGTTACCGTTCCTACCTTTAAAAAAAAAAAAGACTTTTATCAGCCTGTTCAATAATATCCATGAATTCCAAGAGTAGATAGATAGATAAATAGATAGATAGATAGATAGATAATAGATAATAGATAGATAGATAGATGATAGATAAGATGATAGATAATAGATAATAGATGATATAGATAAGATAGACAGACCACAGACAGACAGACAGCATATAGATAGATAGATAGATAGATATAAAGATGATAGATAGATAGATAATAAATAGATGAATGTGATAGATAGATAGTAGATAGTAGATAGATAGATAGAGATAGATAGATGTAGATACAGACGGACGGACGGACGGACAGACAGACAGATAGATTTTTATATATGATCCCATAAATGACATGGTAAAAGAATAAAATTTAGCAAACATAAGAAACAGACATTAATTATGGAACATATAATATACCAATAAAATTCGGTTACACTGTTAACACTCACACATGTGACTTATATAATAGACTCAAAAATTGAATAAGATTAAATCCAGGTTAACAATGTAATTCCGTTCCCCTACACAACGCACAAAACAATTTCCACTGGTACAAAGACCAATAGAGGCTGGTCAGAAGTGCACTGAAAACACCAAAGGATCTGAATCTCCGAGGAAATACAGGGATGTTTCTATCCACAGCTTTAGCATTAATATTCCACTGATAGGCCTTAAGTAG
>JAACNH010002382.1:0-40836 GCA_019447015.1 Hymenochirus boettgeri
AAATATCGGCAGTGCCACTTTATTTCACATTAGACATACGATTAATTGGATTAAAGGATGATAGTACACACAGGATGATATTATAACAAGGGATAATCGCTAGTGTACTAGGATATTACCCCCCCCGAGGAGTTTCCTACCATACAGTAGGCATGAGGCGTAGGCCGAGTGCTTTTAAATATCGGACAGGAACTCCGAGGTGCATAATATGCTTATACTTAATGTAAGGGTGCATTATTTCTTTAATACAATTAATCAGATTTCTTCCACCCCATTTGCTTTTAAATTCTAGCCTTGTCCCTATTTCCCACTTTACTTTAATTACCCCCCAAGCTACCTTCTGTAACTTAAACCCGTAAAAAGAAACCCCAGACCGCATCTAGCCAGTTAAACAATCTTTGTGGAGGAGGAGAGAGACATTGGTTATGAAGTGACAGGAAGCAGCTCCAGCAGGTTCCTTAGTGAAGTTAAACTGCAAAAAACGCCGAGACATGACAGGACTAAGAGAAGCAATTGTAATATATAAAATAATCACTTTTGACATAGCTGAGTGATTTTTAAGGTTATATACCCTGCAGTACCCATTAAAACATCACATGTCATGTATTATTTGTGATAAACCGGGTCCAAAATATCTGTGGGGATGCCCACCACAAACTTTCATTTTTTTCAGATTTTACGGGAAAAATTTATCTGCATGGCAGTAATTTTTGGCTGGTACAAGGTCTTTGACATGCTACAAAAAGTCCAGCTGACATACTCAGTACCAATTCATTCCTGGCAGATAGACTACTGCATGCCGAATAACCCTAAACAGTGCAAAACCATAGTTACTCTCAGAACCACAACTTTTTATACTATTTTCAAAGAACACCCGTGCAACTGGTGCTTGCGATTTATATCGCATTTGCACAATATTTCGGGATTTTCTCACTCTTGAAAACCCTATATTTAACCCTAAATATTTTTTTTAATATGTTTAAATGAATTAATTGATAGTACTACAAAATGAACATTTTTGTCTGTAAACAAGTTACAATGAAAAACAGTAGCACTTAGGAATGAAGACTATATATGGCGTGTTTTATTTTCTAGTTATTCTTGAACAACCTTTAGATTCCCTATGTATCTCAGGCAAGTCAGCTTCGCTTGTTATAGTACAACAAGCATACATAGATTCCTAATTTACATTGTGTAGCAGTTTAATACATACATCCTGTCGAAAGGAGGTATCTAAAATATGGTGATAACTAGTTGATGAGTCCCCGTTTTTGATTCGGATCTGACGATTTTTTTTAAACACTTACAAAATGCATAAGGAATCATCTGAAATCTCTTGTAGCAATTTTAAATGTCCTGATTTTTTTTAGTAGCCGAATCCTCCAACCCTTGGACAACACCACTACCCTGGGCTTCCTCACCATTATTAACTGTGACATTGACGTCCTCGCCAACATTGACTGGGGTTTCCCAAGCCTGCTGCAGTATTCATATTTAAAGGGCATTCTATCCTGAAAATATGTTATTTTAACTTGCCATAACTGGAAACTATAATTCTTTCTCCAACACCACTGTATCATTTGTTTGTTGATCTCCCCCTATTTCTTTAGATATCCAATCTAAACTTCTTATATTTCAGATGTCAATCTAGTTCCTGCTCTCAAAACTATTCTTCTGTGAGTAGTTTTATTGTAGCTGGAAGGGTGACAAGTTTTGACAGTTGGAATGCTGTGCTGTGTGCAGGCTTGACAGTTTGGTTGTGGGAAAAAAGTCTGGTCGATGGGAATTGGGAGTGGTTAAAAGAGGAGGGGATACTGCCCTAACAAAATGTGTTTGGATTAGAGGCATGCAGCAACAAATGCAATCAGAGTATTTGCTACTACATGTATTCAATTATAGATTAAGATGAGCAAAGTCAATTTTTCAGGATAGTGTCCCTTAAAGTACACTTGAAAATTAAGTTATGTTCCATTAGGAGCTAGCCTTTAAAAATGCCTTTATCATATTTTTTTCCCTAAGCCCCCCAGAGCCAACCGTTTAGTTTAAAGTTTCTCGACATTTTGTTTTTTTGTCCTTAGGTTCATGTGTAGGTCCTCCCCTCCGAGATTATCATCTACATCCTGATTGGTAATCCTCAAGAGGTAGGCTTGTGCGTTCCATGCGTGTGCATGATGTCACGGCACACCGAGCATAATTAAAATCTTTTACACGGATGCAGAGATGTTGGGGAATGGATGAAAACTCTTGAGAACCACGGTATATTCAATGCGGCAGTAGAAAAAGAGAATTCTGATTACTGGCAATGCTTCACAGTTAGAAAAAAAGGAGGTGAAAAGTTGGACTTGATGGACATATGTGTCTTTATTCACCTTAATTACTATTTTACTACTATGTTACTATAACTCTACAATTGAATGTAACGTCACAAAAATTACCCTCCCCACATAAAATGCAAACTAGTAAACCTGGTGAACAGGATGGTTGACCTAACATGTGTGCTAAACTAGAGTGCTGACCTACCGGTGTCTGCTGAACTGGAGGGCTGACCTATCAGTGGCTGGTGAACTTAAGGCGACTAACTGTTTGCTGAACTGGAGGCTGCCTAACAGTGGCTGGTGAACGGAAAGGCTGACCTAACAGTGTCTGCTGAACTGATTTTTTCCCCCTTTTTGGTCTGTTTTTTTTTCTTCCTCTGAATTAACGCTAGGTAGGATTAAAAGGAGGAGTAAAGGTTGGACTGATCGACGTGTGTCTTTATTCAACCTCATTACTATGTAACTGGAGGGCTGACCTAACAGTGTCTGCGAATTGGGGAGCTGACCTGACTGTCTTTTGAACTGAAGGGCTGACCTATCCATGTTTGCTGTACTGAAGGGCTGGCCTAACCATGTCTGCTGTACTGGAGGGCTGACCTAACCGTGCCTGCCATACAGAGGGCTGATCTACCGTGCCTGCCGTACTGGAGGGCTGACCAACCGTGCCTGCCGTACTGGAGCTGACCACTGTGCCTGCTGTACTGGAGGGCTGACCTAACCGTTTTTGGCCGTACTGGAGGGCTGACCTAACCGTGCCTGCCATACAGAGGGCTGATCTAATCGGCCTGTCGTAGTGGAGGCTGACCTAACCATGCCTGCTGACACTGGGGGTTGAACTAACAGTGGGTGCTGAACTGGGGGGTTTGAACACAGTGGCTGCTGTACTGGAAGGCAGTAGCACAATCATAAAATATGTGAGGGGCCACTTCAATTCAATGTGATATTTTTTAAATCACAGCACGACGACTTTCAGGGATCACAGTGTCCCTTTCACATCAGGTGTCTATAGCTTAGATCCAAGGTAGAGGACTTTTTGTGAAGGGAGCACCTAAAGATTAACTGGCTAATAGCCACATCTGAGAGTTCCTACCCAATCCAAGTCGCTGTACTGGAAGCTGACTAACAGCTGAACGGGTCCCCAAAATGCACCATTTGTTTGGCTCTATTTGCCCTTACTTTGGCTCTACTATCTAGTTTGGAGAGTAACCAGTACAATATACAAACCCCCAAGGTAGTTTTTTAAAATAATGTTTTAGCCACTTTGCACAGCTAGTGTAAATTACAAACTAATTTATTTTATTCACACTTAAAGAATGTCATGATAAATAATAGGTATATATACCTAGTGAAATATTGATAAATGATGATGTGTGTAGGACTGTTGATGCCATTAAAGTTTACCTTGGATATGTTAAATATCAGTGAAATCTTGTTGGTTGTATGATAATTGTAAAGTTTTAAAATGAGCTATTCATTTATTTTATCTTTATATTATAGGGAAGGTAAGAGCTGCTGTTCCTAGCTTCCTGTCTGGTCCTTTAGTTTTAAAATCCTGTCAAAATTGAATTGACTAGATTGGTCTGTCCCTGATATCTCAGCTTTGTTTTTCTGCTCACACACAGCACCACATGCATATAAAACTTTGACGCTTTCTGTCTAAGCGCATCCTGACTCTGAATGCAGTGAGGTTTGTAGCAAGTTAGTGACAGCTGCAAATCATGCCAGGTAATTTAAAAACCAGATTTCTAAGAAAGCAGTCCAGAAGGAAGCTAGAAATAGCAGCTTCAACCTTTCTTATAATTCTAAAATTAGAATTAAAGAGCTAGTTTAAAAAAAACTTGTGTTCCTTAAGTTGATTTAAACGTGCATTTAATATTAATTTTTCGAAGATTACAGCATCAGTATTTCTTGTTTTCTGCCTTGTTTTGTAAACATTGTGTTTCCTCTGAAAATTCCCTGTTGGGTGGGTGCCAAAGAAATGCAGGCAAGACGTGTATTTGATATGTATCACATCCTGTTCTGTGATTGTTTGCTCGCAATCTTTGTTTGTTCAGTTTTTTCCTTTTTTCGATATTAGAATATTTTATATAAAGGCTGAACTTACTCTTGCATCTTAAAGATGTGACTTATTGCTGTCTATTTATTTTTCAGATTTGTCTTGTAATAAAATATTATATTTCTTAAGGTGGGTACACACAGTTAACGATAGTTAGAAAGTGACAGACAGATTCTCTAACGAGCTCAGGACTGCAGCTGGGTACACCTTGCATAATTGGAAGAAAAGACAGACTGTCATTTTTAACGGTCGCGCTACACACCGTAGCGAGTTTTCTCCCTATGTAAAGCATACGGAGAATGCTCGGTTTCTGCAGTTTTTCACCAGCAAACTCCCTATACTCAAGATAGAGAGCTGACAATGGGCGAGGGAAATTTTTGGTCTTTTCTGACAACCGTGGGGCCGATGATGAACAATTATTTGAAATGCACTACACACACTAATGATAAAGCGCAGATTACTGACCTAACGGTATTGGCGCATTATTGTTACTGTTAAGAATGGAACCAAGCATTCCCAAACAACAGTGAACGTTCAGCGCCTCGTGATCATTTGGAAATGGGCAACACACAGTAACGAGAAAGGACAATACCATCAGATGCCACAGTATGTTTACTTTCTCATTTCTGTGTGTACTCACCTTTCGTCACTTTCTTACTAAGTGGCTGTCGCTTGAATCTGCTTAACTCAATGATGGCATTGATCAGCCTTTGTCCTATTGACTGTGTTACACAAAAATGATTGGATGTGATTTCCAGTATGACCATCACCTGACCAAATATAATGTTCGGTGATCAACAGGCAAAATTGTCCTGTGTGTACCAACAATGAGATTTTCGGTCTGATCGAATGCGGCCATGTCCGACCTGCCGTTCGCCCGATTGGAAGAAATGAGATCGGACGGGTGGAAAACTCACGATCAGTCGCGGTAACTGTTGGACGCTACTTGCTTTTGGCCGCGACTGACATCCTTCCTCCTGGCCGACTGGTCAAAGTATCGAACGGTCGTTCAGGAGGAAAATCGCTAGGTGTGTACCTAGCTTAAACACAAAAGTTATATCTGTGTTTGTAGGCTTCCTTTTTTAAGACTTACTCACTTTCACAATCCAAACCACCCTGGGCATTTCCATACCTGGGTTCAACCCCAGAGGTAAATTGAAGAAACATTCGTCAGCATTCTGGAGTTCTACAGCATTTAGTCCTTTGCAGGAAATAGCTGTCCATTATATTTGTATTAAAACATATAGACATTTTACTTTGTTAATGACACATTATGTAGCGCTATATAAGAAATAAATACAATAAACTTTTAAGGGGTATAATGCATAATAATAATATTGGCCAACTTGTGTTACCCAGCCATAAAAGGTTTTTGACAACACACTTATTCCTATTATTAGATTGGAAATGTTAATTAAAAACTAGTTACATTAGTTAAACACATACAGGTGTACAACAATTCTGAAATCATTTAAATATAAATTCTTTCCAAGGTGTGGTATGCATGTGAAAGAAGGGAACAATGTACAAATTGCACATCAGTGTCCCAATCAATCTTATATTTGCATGGATATATATGGCAGCCTTTCCCCAGTGTTTGTGCTACTGCAGAGGTTTTCTGTAGCCTTAATTGTTTATGAATGAGGGGCTCACTATAGAAGAAGTTCTGCATGCATTTCTAACAATTGGTTGTAAATATGCAAAACAAAGCTGCCCCAAAAGTGTAAACCATTAAGTGGGCACAGTATTTGCATTGATCTAATAGTCTATCGTTTTCTTTTGTTTTTTTTCCTGTTGTAATTTACTAAAAGTAGGTTCTGTAAATTGTAAGAGATCTTTGTAAAACATGTCTGTAGTTTATACGTTGCTTTTATAATAGAATGCTATAGCTGTATCTTGCACCTGAACTGCTCCTCCATTCTATATAGAATGTAATTCCCTCTGGCAATATTGTCACTTTAAGTTTTTTTTTTTCTTTCTTAAGTTTTTTTTTTACTGCTGCTGTTTTTCATTGATTCTTTTGAAAATAGCTAGGTATTGATTGGCTGGGCTACTTAGACTGTAACCTGATATAAATTGTTTAACAGAGTGATTGAAGGCAGGGAAGGAATGCAGACAGCTCTGAACACCTCAGGCCATGGAATGCTTTCAAGGAAGGCAATTAGACTAGCCGTTTACCAAAGTGAGGGAATGAAACCCAGATAGTATTTTTTTGACGGGGGAAGTCTCAGTTATAAAGCATTTTACCATAAACTAAAATAGATATCTTAGGTCACAAAAAAAAGAAAGATACACAGTTCTAGGGGTGAAACTTTCGTTTTTGTGTTACTTTTGTCCAAATGTAACTTACATCATGGCAGTGTATGTACTTATTTTTTTGGAAGACTTAAAGGGTAACTGTATAGAATTATATTAAAAGCCTTCCATCGTACCTTCAAAACAAAACCTGAATCACAGATAAAATTGATGAGAAGTTAATTATATTATATCAGCAATATTTCTCCTGCTGAACACTCTCTGTTTTCTTGTAGTCATGTGACCAGTCTCTGCCTGCATTAATGGGCTCCCCTTCTCAACTGTCAATATTTGCCCAGGTACTTCCTGATTTCCGAGCATTAAGTCTTAACTGTGCATGCTTCTGCCCTGGGGCAATGGGCGGGGGCAGAGGTCAGGTGATGTCACTCAGTTTGAACATTCACCCCAATGTATTTTCTCACGCCTCCAGCCAGAGATGTGATTGTCGGTTCATTTTAAGGAAATACTGCAGGCTTTCATTTAACTCTAAAGCTGGGTACACACGATTAGATATTTCGGTCCGATCGACCGATAGTTCAGTGTATCGGCCTATCGACCGAAATTATCGCATTCTAATGTGCCCATGTCCGAAAGTATCGAACGGTCGGTCAGGAGGAAAAATCGTTAGGTGTGTACCTAGCTTTACTTGTTTTGAGACCACGGTTTTGCCCTTTTAGTCAACGATACTGTAAAAATTAAGTTTTTAAAAAGGAACGTACCTAGGGCAGGGAGATAGGATTGATTATCCTACCCCCCAATATTCTTTGTTGAGGATCTACAGCAATACAGTTTCATATGCCAGATTAATGCCATGAGTCTACCTGTAGTAAAGATAGCGCTAAAGCCTTTAGGAAACCGTTTCTTCGTGCTGCTGCTCCTCAAAGAATGATATTGGGAGGTAGAAAGTAACAATCCTACATCCCTCCCCCGGTTTGTTTTTTTTTAACTGTTAACTTTATACACCACTTTAGTTTTCCCTTAGGTGCTTATATACACCATCCAATATTTCATCCTGAATTATAGCCAAGATCGCCAATTTTAGAACTGACCCAATCACTCCCCGATCATTTTTAGGCCCAGGGGTCCACAATGTCTATGTATGACATAGCTATGCTTTGCATATATTTTTATTAATTTTATTCAGACTCCTCCTTCCCCCCAGCTTTTACGGTCATCTCTTACTAATGCTTAATTAGACACCTGTGGTAATGTGTGTATATTAAAGGAGAACTAAACCCCAATTTTTTATATTCCAGAATCTGAACAACCCCCCAAAAACACCAATAACTATAAAATCCCACGTCAGTAAATCGTATTATACTAAATGTAAGCCTGTTAAGAACTGGATAGATCTGTGTGTAAGTGCAGTGTCAGACCACACCTCCTGACCTCAGCCACATGCTTCCTTGCTTTATCTGTCCTGTAAAAGGATTGGCTAGAGATTATTAATGGTGTGTGACCAACTGTAACAAGTTTCTGCCATAGCTAAGGACTGAGCATGTGCAGAACATAATGGTCGTTGACCCATTTGTGTGATACTAGAATACTTGTGAAGTAAAGAAACAAACCATATGTTTATTTAGGTAAATTTCCCAGTGTCTGTGTCAAAATGAGAGGTAAGACACGGATTACTGGTTTTATATCAAGGTGTTCTGCCTTCTGGTTCATTGTTGTTCTGTGGCTTTTGTTGTCCTTTAATGAAACACCTGAATTCAGTGTTAGGCTGGGTACACACGGGGCTATTATTTATCCCGAACCGAGCTTTTGCTGCGAGCGACCCTCGGCCAGGACAAATACTAGGCAATACTAGGTGCGGCTGTGCGTGCCTGTGACCAATCGTGGGTCCCATCCCATAGGATTTTCCACAGGCCCTTTTGGATGAACAGGTGACTGAGCCTTAGACATGTGACCCAAGACATTTAAAGGGCTGTCCACCCCTAAAACTAATTAAACTTACTACTGGCCCCCACTGTGTAGTTTAAAATGTTCCTTACTTACATCCCAGCTCCTTATGGTTCTTATGCCGTATCTTTCAGTCCAGGAAACCGAGTAGTAGCTGTCTTCCTGTGGAAAGGTTTCTGCCTCTGATGCGTCCTCTCAGTTGTTTCAGGCATGCGCAGGGAGCCCTTTTCCCCCTCCCTCCCACCATCCGGATCCATCCTCTGTGATGGATAGATCTAGTGTCAAATCATTTAAGTATAAGTGCTGCCCCCCCCTGCCCAGACCAAAACACTGCATTATGTTTTTTAAAATAAATCCGAATCATACTTGCATGCCTTCAATCCCCTGGCGTCTCCATTGCGGCAGCCGCATCTGTGATTTGCTGTCTCTCAGGAAATAACCCTGATAATCAAGGTAAAGACTCCATTTAGGCAGGTAAACACGGAGAAATATTTATGCCTGATTGACCAGCCTGTATAATATTTTGGTTCATTGGATCAAAGTATCAATAAAAATTGTATCTGTAAATTTTGGCCGATAGCGTCTTTAATATGCTGAAATGTTCATGGTGCCCCTTTTTTTTCACAACTGGCAGACTATCGATTTGATCGATCAGTAATTTGTTGGTAACAAAGATAGGTCAAAATTGGCTTGTGTATTTATAGTTTCCTGGCCTGCCTGCTAAGGGAGACATGAACCCAAAATTACAGCAATTGGCAATCCACCATCATCCACAGCACATCATTCAGAAGAAGGCTAATAATCAGTTGAAGAGATCTGATCCATAAAATGATATAGAGCCATGTGCGGAGAATCTGTATTGCTCTCTATTGCCTCCAATGGTTTTCCCATTCTGAAACTTTAATGCCAGCTATCTGCTGGCTATAAATTTTCTGTCTTAAAAGCCGTTATCGGCTCAGTACATAGCTTGCGCAGTTTGTGCGATACAGCTTTTGCATACCGACGCAACCATTGTAAGTTATGTCTTAAAGGACAACTCCACCCTCATACGAACATCTTTTAGAAGAATGGCCTCTTTAAATTATGTTGATATATCATAGTTTGTCCTATGAATTCATTATTGTATGCCTGTTATGCTTCTGGAGGCTCATGGAAACTGAGCAGTTTAGAAACCTGTACTGAGCCTGTACTGAGCCTGGGCATGCTCAGAAGAGGCAGAGAGGGATTTACATTCAGTCATTGTCTGTGATGTCAACTGTCAAATCCATACTGACAGTTGCTTACTGGAATAACCAGGAAGCAGAAACAGGACATTGTGCGGATTTCAGGTTAGACTTATATATTTCAGATTTCAAACTATTACCATTCAGGGTTTTGGGGTGGTTTACCTGTATGTAAGTTTTGATTTTGGGGCTGGACTTGCCCTTTAAAGTCATGTTCACTCTTGGTACATGGGTTACGTGACTTTAACGCATAAAAAGCCAATAACGGCTCTCCATACACGATCCTAATAATATCCTAACCGTATACATTTTTCTCCATATCTGGGCAAAAATAGTTTTATATCTATGGCCTGCTTTAGTGCCTAAAATATATCATTGTTTATTGTTGCAATACGATTAACATCAAAGTAGTGTTCTTCCAATGTTGGTGCTTTTAAACCTTTCAGTGGTTTTTGTGTATTGATTATTTAAAAGCATCTAACTTTTTTCTATATGAAAGAGTCTTTGCTGCCAGACTTGACATTTAGAATAAATGGGCTGGGGATTTTTTTGTATTTTTTAGAATTTCATGACAGATATCGTTTTAGTTCTGTAATTTCAGAATGATAGTCTATCGTGTTTCTAATGCCGATGTTTTAATCCACTAATGTGCTTGAAAAAGAATGAAAGACTGCAGGGATTATACACAAATGTTGCAGAAGAACACATTGTTATTAGCGCACATGCGTTTTTTTTTGGTTCACTCTTGCTTGTCTTTTTTTATAGATAAATAAACCGCTAGTTGTATAAATGGACAATTTGAGTCCAATGATTGTTTTATGACCAGTCTCTTCTCCATTCATTATGCTCTTTGCCTTAAATCTATTTTTATTTTGAGCGCACTGAAAGCAGCTATGGGTGTAATGCAGTGGTCATTGAGGCAGACATTTGTTTGTTTACAAAATAGCAACGAGTAAGCACTCGCATAACGCATATGTGTGTTTAAAAACATGAATTTGTCCATTACACCCACTAATGATCAAGATCGCATTTAAGCTAATATCCCACTGTGTTTCGTTGTTGGATACTAAGTGAAACTTAAAATAACACTCTAGTATCACTAATTTAAGGACTACTCTGAATTGAGCTTTCTACTGAGCTGCCTGAAAGTTTCAGGGCATTCATAATGAATAAAAATTATTTGGCAGTTAAATTAAAATTTCCCTGGAAGGTAGGAGGAAGTATACGGGTTTTCACATGCTAGGCCTCCATTCTCTGTGTATGTCTCTCTGGATCCATCTTCCTGTCTGTGTCATTTGGGGCTTCCCTCTGTGTTTGGGCAACTTATATTAACTTACCATTTATCAGTCTGTGTGGGCAACTATATATTTACCATCTTGGGTGTCTGGGCACTATATTTTCTGTGTGGCCCTGGACACTTACATTTACCCAGTCTCTATACTAGGAACTTATATTTACCAGTCCGAATGGGCACTGCGCACTTATTTTTCCAGTCTGTGCTAGGCACTTAAATTTACCAGTCTGTGTATGCTGGGCACTTATATTACCAGTCTGTCGGGCAATATATATATATATATATATATTTACCAGTCTGTGTTTGGACACTTGTGTTTTGGCAACTTATATTTACCAGTCATGTGGGGGCAACTTATATAACCATTCTCTGTTTGGCACATATATTTCCCACCCTCCATGTGGCATATGTATGCCAGCCCTTTAGTTCCCCAGTCCCTGTTAAGTCAGCCTTCCCAGTTCACTAGCCACTGTTATTTCAACCCTCCACTTCAATAGCCACTGTTAGGTTAGCTCTCCAGTTCACCAGCCACTGTTAGGTCAGCTACTGTTGAACTGGAGTGGTTGGCTGACTAGCACTGGCTTGTGAACTGGAGTGCTGACTTGACTGGTGAACGGGATTGCTGACCTAAAAGTCATGCCCTCTTCCAGATATGGGAGGCAGCCTTAAAATGTTTGGCTCAGCTGCCGAAAGGTCTAGAAGCACCCCCCCTGTCCCTGAGAAATGTAAAATTAATATTTAAAAGCTGTATTTGCCACTTTAGATGCCCTTTGTCATATTATGGTGTGCCATAGTGAAAGCTAATTATGAGTCAGGGCACAGGTAATATCATTTTTACAAGTACTTTCTAAAGCAAGAATTTAGTATTGCATCGCATAAGGCAGGTAAATTCCTGTCTATGGGAGGACTGATATTAACTGTGTATAATTTAAAAAGTTATATTTTAGCTTTTAAACATAAACCAAGCCTGTCCTTTTTTCTCAGTTTTTTATTTCCTGTGTATTTATATTATATTTGCTGCATTCTCTCATATTTATAATAAGGGCTAGGCCCCACTTACGCATTTTTAAGCTGTTTGTGCACGCGTTCTGCATCCGCAAAAGCGCATGCGATTTGGTTATAATGGAAATCGCAGGAACGCAGAAATCCCCGCGATTTCCTATGCGTAAGTGATTGCGCATCCGTTTCCGTTTGGTACGCATGCGTTCACCTTTTTTGTGTGCGTTAACGCACGCGCAAATGGAAAATGCACAAGAATGACGCACACAACCACGTGTGTTGATTTAGTGTGTTGTAGTGGGGCCATAGCCTTAGTGAAAAACTGTAAAATAAAGTAGTTAATAGTGAGAATGATGGTGCATATTCATATGGTATGTTATAAAGTGTTGGAAAGATCCTGATTTTAAATTACCACCCCCTCACAGAACAAATACTATATTTGTCCTTAGTAATTCTCTACTGCTATTCCCAGCTGTTTTGGGAAAACCTATTATGTTAATCTAATTAGTTAAAAAAAAATTAGGAAATTGCAAAATAATCCACAATGAATTGGAAGTGGGTCACGCTTTATGCAATAGGACCATTACTTATATGTACCACCGCTCACATGTAACAACCACAATGACTGAATGGAAACCATTAAGAAATTATTGTCTCATTTATTTTATTGAATTTGATGCTCAGAATTGTTCAGTGAAATATACTATTATGTATTGTTGAACATTCATACACTGCACTGTCACCAATCCTCCCTAAAGCTAGGTACATACCATCCAATAATTTGGCCCGACTGACATTTCAGTGTTTCGGTTGGTCCGGGCCAAATAGTTGCGTGGTTCCTGGCAGTGGGCACGTCTGCTTTTGCCGCAACCGACAGTCCTTCCTCCTGGCTGACCGGTCGAAAGTCTCAAACAGTCGGTCGGAGGAAGAATTGCCACGTGTGTACCAGCCTTAAAGTTTCCTAGGGTAAGGACCTAAACAACCCTCTTTAGTTTACCCAAAGCACCTTGTAGTGCCTATCTCTGCCACATTGCAGGCTCTGCAAGAAGCGCGTCTTATAGGATAGTCCACAAAGGAGACAAATTCAAATGTACTAGCATGCATTTTTATCTATTTAGAAGTTGTGTATGTGCTTATCTGTGGCTGGCAAATTGATTTTCATATCCTGATGCTGGCCATACACTAATTAAACATTAAGCCTGGCAATTTTACCTCCTGATGTTCCTGTTATGTTTCCTGTCTTGGTCCATCATTTTGCAATCAAATATCAACCACAAAATGATTGTGCCAGGTGGTTCTCCCAATGTTGAAAAATATCAGGAGGGAGATGCAATATCTCTAAGGCCTCTTTTGCACTAGGTCCAGACAGAAACACATGCAGCAGTGCATTTATTTTTAAACATTCAGGCCAAAATGTAGAAAAATATGTGACTGTCCGTTTTGGTTTGTGTGTAGCGTGAACTTTGCCTAACACGTGCTCCTTTCCTGTCTGAGATCCCCCAATGCAATAATCACTGCAATTTACTGCATATTAGTAATGTGGCATACATTACTAACATGCAGTAAATTGCAGTGATTATCATGTTAGGGGTTACGACCACACATAGGGGTTCACCACACATTAATATATTCCCAATTGATTCATTTCACCCACATTAAGTTAAATACTACTGCAAGGTGGTAGATATGTCACCCCTAAACAAAAAAATGGTGCATATCTGCTCACACCCCCCAACTGCTATTTTCAACACTGCTTCTTCAAAGAGCATTTTACATGCATGAGCATGTGCAGAGAGGCAGCTTTTAAAACAGCATTCAATCATGGTTTTTATGTCAACAGTCACAGCCTTGATTGAGTACATGGAAGAAGGTGCCAGCTTACTCTACCAGAATAGGGGCAGTATTATCCTTAAATATCTGGTAATGGGCAATAATATGAGTTAGGTTTAGGACAGGTTACGAACAATTGACCAGTTTTTTGTTTTAAGGGGGAACATTCCCTTTATTGCATCGGGTGCCACTTTTCAAAGTCCAAAACTTTTGGACTTCATGTAAAATAATTGTAAAATGAATGCTAACCCTAAATTACACAGTGAATAGTTAGTACATTCCCCCAGTGTATGGCCACAATAAAATGACTACAGAATTGCAGGGCAATGCACCAATGGGCACACCACTCCTGTTTGGAGTTTAATGTCACGCTAACAGATGTTATATCAGTTAGCGTGATTTCAATCCTTCATTGCAGTGGCTTTGTTGCTAATGCGAAAATTAACCACTGGCGTTAAAGTGCCAGAATAGAAAAAGGGCAGATGGCGATGTTCAGAGAGCCGCTATCGGCATATAACATCGGCCCCCGGTGCAATCGCCCTGTTAATATCTAATAATTAAAGGACAACTCCACCTCATAAGAATATCTTTTAGAAAGAATGGCCTCTTTAAATATGTTGATATATCATACTTTGTCATTCATTACTGTATGCCTGCTATGCTTCTTCTATGCCAAATGGAAACTGAGCAATTTAGAAACCTGTACTGAGCCTGGGCATGCTCAGAAGAGCAGACAGGGATTAACATTCATCATTGGCTGTGATGTCAACTGTCAAATCCATAACTGACAGTTTACTAACTGGAAGAACCAGGAAGCAGAAACAGGCATTGTGCAGGATTTCAGGTTAGACATATATTTCAGATTTCAAACTATTACAGTTTAGTGTTTTGGGTGGATTTTACCTGTATATAAGATTTCATTTGAGGGCTGGACTTGCCCTTTAAGTTCTGGAAATTAAATGCGGAATTATAGCATACTTGACCCTAAACGTATATAAGACCAGTGGTTGAGAATGTGCGTCTGTCTGTCTGTCCCCAGCATTAGATCAGCAGACAATTCCAGCAAGGAAGTATGGAGAATAGCATTGCTTGATTATGGGAAGTCCTGAATGCTGACTTTATCTAGGCTCAGTACAGCTAAACTGCCATTGCCCCATGGATTAATTTTTTGCATCTGTCGAGGCACTTTTTGCAGACAATGAATCACAACAAAAGTTAGCGGAGGTTTTTGGTGTATGTGTGCGAAAGGTTTTATGAGCATCCTAAACCCCTGCACCCAAAATTGACTACGGCTTATTAGATAGATTGTGTTTATTGTTAAAGAATATTCGTGTGCCAGATGACCGATTCCTTCCGGAGTTTCCATGGCACTATTAAAAAGAGAGAGAGAGAAAAAACCCTGTGCGGATTCAACTACTAGGGTAGTCAGGAAACCGGCTAGTACCGTGTGCACTCTGTTTTTGCACATAGTCTTTGTTCAGCGCCTGCTTCATGATGCTGGATATCAAATTTCACCATTACAGCTCAATCTGTTCAGTATCAGAGTCCACATAAGGAGCTGGTTAATATGTAACTGCATGTGGAAGGGAACACCCATTGTAAATCAGTAGAGTTTTTATATATTTATATATGACATTTACATTTCTTTAAAATTAGTGGAGGGAAATCAACAGGTGTTTAGGAACATTTGCTTATAAATGTATATGTTTGTTTGTGTAACTTTGCCAAGGTGATCACGATATATTTGTAATGCCGTAAAGCAGTAAGAGCAGTTAAACGAACACAGTATTCATCTGTACTTTTAAATGACTGGCTAGCAATTCATGGTGCTAGTACCATTAGGTTGTTATGAAACAATAAAGGGGCCTGTCCATATTGCAATTTTAATGAGCAAGTACGGAAGAACAGGTGTAGCTACACCCCCATTAATCACAGTATCGATCCTGATTTGGTGAGTATAACGTGCAATAACACACTTACTTATCCAAACGGAGTGGTCCGGGTGCGTATTAGCCCGAACCCTTCGCAGCAGCAAAGAACGTGTTCGTCACGTTACTCCCAAGGTCCAATCCAAACATATATCAAGACCAAATGCCCTTATAACGTTCTTATAACTCACCAAATCCTTTAGGTGGTCCGGTGCAAGCAGCCCCAACCCGTCGATAGTCCGTATCACACAGCTGCAAGGAACAAATAAATGGTGCCGCTGCACAAACTGGAACACACAGTCGGAGTGCCTGCAATATAATGATTTATTAAGGTGAAATCTGCTTAACGCGTTTCGGACCGGACTGGCCCTTAATCATAAGCCCACATTCCCATTCACCCACAAAGCTCTTTAAATACACACCCCCCGTGACGTATCATCCGGCACATCTAACAACCCCATAGTGCATATAAATACACCTCCCACATGTGCATCGTGGAAGTGCTTTTAAGTCTCATACAAAGCTATTATATATACACATACACAATCATATAAATACAAGATTAATACAGAGTAAATATAGAATAATATACCATACAGCTATGCGAGCACATAAATATAATTGTAAAATTGTCTATATGAATAAACTAGTGATTATACATAATATAATTATAAAATGTATATGAATAAAACTGGTGATAAATGTATAAAAATACAATGTGTATAAATATATATAATCTAATAATGTGCACTCTCCTCAAGATATAAATATTGTGTACACAGTACTGTGTATATGTGAGTTACAGATAATTACATAATACACAAAATAATGAATATAAATATCTATCTAAATACAGAAATTAAAACTCTTATGCGAAATGCCTGTAAAGCAATTAATATCAAAAGCGGAGTTCATACCATTGGGATATTTAGTATTGAGGTGGAAAATCCATTTCGCCTCGTTGTATAACAGACTGGACCATAGATCTTTATTTCTGGACTCTGAATCACTTTTTGTATACCTTGTATTGTCATATATTTAACATTGCTACCGTTGCAAGTTTTGAAGTGTCTAGCCACTGGACTATTGTCATCTCCTTTCTTAATCGCTCTGATATGCTCACGTATACGTGCTTTAAGCATCCTAGATGTGCATCCTACATATTGTGATGAGCACTTAGTACACGTGAGTAATATATTACGTGATTCGATACACAATTGATATATTGGTATATGGAATATTCCTTCCCCGATACACTGCTTGTGAAAGAATTTCCTATTTTCATATAACTACATGTGATACATTTGGTGTGTCCCACATCTGTAAGATCCTTTTATTCTACACCAGTAGTTTTGAGGACCCTTTCTTGTTTCCTTATACTACTGGGAGATAATATATCCCTAAGTGTTCGTGCCTTCTGGTACGAATCTGACGGGTATCCAGAACTTTTTTCTAAATCTCGATCTGTTTTTAGAAAGGTAAATTGTTTTTAATAATGTTTACAATTTCATAGAATTGGGGACGTAACTGGATATAATGTGATGCCCTTATTATATTCTGTGTCCATCTTATGCCCATTTTCATCATCACCTTTATTATGTATATAATCCCTTCTTTCACTTGTATCTCTATTTCTATATCTCTGTTTAGTTTATATTTACTGATATCTTTATTTTTATTTTTAATCTATGACCCTTGTCTGTTTTCTCTTCTTGATGATTAAACTTATCCATGTTCCTTGGATTTCATTCTTAGATAACTCATCATGATTATTTTTAAAATCAAAGAGTTTCTATCCTTAATTAGAGTTCTAGCAAAGGCGCGTTCAATTTCTGTTACATGTACCCCCGATTAATAATCTCTCTTTCATATCTTGTGCTTTTTCTATAGTCTTGCTCATTCGAACATATACTTTTTAAACGTAAAAATGGGCCATACGGAATCCCTTTGATACAATGCCTAGGGGTTAGAGGTGGCATGTAGCAATGTATTTTTAGTATTGAACTTTCTATAAATGGATGTATGGATACCACATATCTCTAATATATATAGACATGTCTAAAAAAGAAATCTCATTTTCTCCATATTCCCATGTAAATTTAAGATTATGATTATTGTTATTCAAATCTTCCATAAGTAAACAATTCTGATCTCGTCCCTCCCCAAACTACTAAAAGATCATCTATATATCTCCAAAATCCATTAATTCTGTTAGATAATGGGTATGTGGGGGATGCTTTTGTGAGGTGGGTTTCTTCCCACCATCCCATGTATAAATTTGCATACGTGAGCGAATTTCGCCCCCATTGCGGCCCACAGACTTGTAAGTATATTCCTGATTGAACATAAAGTAATTATGTGTAAGGAGATATTCAATAGATTCAAGATAATATTTTCCACTCATTGAATAATTGCTATATTTATCTAAATGGTAGCGTATAGCTTTCAAACCTAATAGGTGAGGAATGCTAGAATACAATGATGTAACATCAATAGTGGCAAGACTATAGTATGGAAGCCATAAAAATTCTTCCATTTTTTGTAACATATGCGTAGTATCTCTAATATACGATTCTAATCTGAAAACCAGTGGTTGTACAATATATCAACAAGGGAAGAAAGGCCTTCATTAAGAGACCCAATTCCAGCTATAATTGGTCTACCCTTAGGTGGATTATCTTCTTTATGTACCTTAGAAGGTGATGAAATTAGGAATGGTAGGGGAATTGGGTAATATGGTTGTAAGCATAAAGTCTTAATAATACCTATAGCTAACCCTTCTCGTGTAATGCCCTCTAATTCATGTCGGAAGGTCTCAGTGGGATCTCTATCTAATTTATGATAAGTATTAAGTCACTAATTGTCTCATAGCTTCTTATAGTAATCCACTTTGTCAGAATTACAACTGATCCACCTTTATCTGCATTACGGATCACGATACTCTCATCTTCTGTCAAGTCTTAAGGGCATAAAATTCCCCTCTAATAGTTGTTAATGTACTCCTTCTATTATTAATTTTGGATGATGCCAAAAGTGATCTTAAATCCTTCTCTACCCTTTCTTGAAATTTATCCACCGCCTCTGATCTAAATTTATATGGGTAATAGGTTGATTTGCCCCTCAACATTTATTAAGATCTTCAATTTTAAGGCCAACTTTAGACATTCTCTCTCTTCTGATAAAGCTATAAGATTGTCAAGAACTATAGCCACACACTCATCTTCTTGATCACATGATCATTAATAATGTCTAATTCGTTATCCTTATTCAGAAAACATTTTTTAAGTATAATTTTGCGACAAACTTATTAATGTCAATAATAGTATCAAATAATTAAAGTCTCTAGTAGGGAGAAAGACAGTCCTTTTTCTAGAACACTTAGTTCATCATAAGTAAGAATTTTATGTGATAATTTAGTACATTACATGGCGACTTCGTGTCTTCCTTTCCCTGAGATCGTATCTCAGGGTGTCTTTCCTCCTCTTCTCCCCCTTCGAACTTTTTTGGAGTAGATTGAATTTGTTCCTCTGTATTATCACATATTGCAATTTTACCTTCCAATCTAACAATCATTATCATCATTTTTCTCAGACCAAAAATGAGTCATTTTCTCAACCTGTTTTAGAAATTTTGCACCGCGCAATGATAAAATGATTTTTCAATACCAGGTTCTGTTATATGGATGGGTCCCTTAATAGTCCATACATGTAACGAAACTGTATCAGAGGTGCAGTACTGGTGGCCTTACACCTGGCAGATTTCATCAGCAAATCCTGCTGAATTTAATAGGATTTGCTCATGATCAGGTAAGTGTATGGTACAAATACGACTAACCACTAAGTCAACAAATTACTTGTAGCATCATTATTGTTTCCCTTTTCATAAAGTAGTGCGTGGCGCCCAATGATTGCTCCTATACAGTGTGTATTTGCAAATCACTGCAAATTCCCATGCATATTCCATTGTATCCCCCATGAATTTGTGACAAAGTTGCATGTGCATGGCCAGAGGAAAAGGTAAGCAGTGGTTTCTAGTGAAATACAGCATGTCTGCATAAGCAAATGAAATAAACAGACATCAACGAAGAGAGAGAAATCATGTATATAACATTGAAAGATGGATCTTGTAAATCATTTGTGGCATAATGAGAGAAACCAGCAATCAAATGGATTTATGAGTAAAGCTCATAGGGAAATGTCTGGGGGAAAAAGTCTGCTTTCCTGCCAGAAATTTCCAGTTGTGGGCAATACTAAAACAACATACACATGTTGGCCAATGGTCAATTGCAATTATCTTTCCATGACTGTTCTTAACAACATTCCCTTAAAAAATCTCTATACTTGTCAGTACTGAGCCGCCTGTTTTGTGGTATAGAGAAGGGAGTGAGCACTAATTGGAGGCCCCCCACAACAGAGGAGAACAGTACCCCTAAGTGACCAACTTGTGTCTACTGGAAACCCCCCATAACCTAGCTAATATACTTACCATCCCTCGTTCCCATGGTTGCCTTCTTCTTGTCTTCCATGCCTTTTCCATGCAGGGAAGGGCTCGATCGGCAGCCACAACAGTTATTGGCTTAGATCACAGACTGGTGTCGGTAGACCACTGTACATCTGAGTACAGAGTTTTGAACTTGTGAATGCAGGAATTTAACTTTTTAAAATGATTGTTTGAATGAAATAAAAAGTTAGAGCTTTTGGTATTTAAGCATTTATTCTAGCTTTATTTATATACAGAATATTAGGCCTTGTACTGTGGTATTGGAGCAGCCATATTGTGTCTTAGATATAATATTATCGAGAGATAATGAACATAGGGCATCTATTTATGAGTGTTGGGAAAATAAACACATGCAAAATCACATACAAGTATGGTTAAAAGGAATATTCTATACAGTACCTACATTTGTGCTAATTTCTATGGAAAGAAGACAAACCATATAGGGACTACTACTAATAATAGAACATTTACAGCAGAACATTTTGCGAATAAATGTTACTACAAAGCCACATGTGTCTATATGTAAATGTAGCCACTGCCCAGCACAGTAAGATTTTGGAAACTTGTAAAGAAGTGCCTGCTGCAGTTAAGTCATGCATTGTGTGAATGAATTGTGGGAGTTAATTGCGTGTGGGTCAGAATAAAGTTGCTGTTCTAATGCTAATTTCCATTACAACCACACACGACCTCTGACCTGAACCTTAGGCATCATCAGAAGATGTTGTTACACCCAGACCTCATTTATTCTCTAAAATTACACTGAGACTTGTTACTTTAAACACATTTTTAAGAAAAATGACAGTGGTTTATTCAGAACTTTTTTTGTTTACATTTTATTTGATTCTAATATAGATATTGTCAAGCACATTGTCTCGGTGCATAGAACTAATGCCTTGCAAAAAACTCAAGTCATGGGTTCAATTAATCCGTTGGCTCTTCTGCTTGGTATTGGTTGGTTTGTAATGAATGGTGCGTGGGTTTCATACTACAAGGGATATATGAATTTTATTGTTTCAAATGTCGTGTTCATTCAGGGAACATTGTAAAAGCTTCCACAATAACCAATACGAATGGCAAATATGAGCTTAGTTCAAACTGAAAATTTAATACATTTTTGTAATGATCTCAACGTGTTAATTAATTAAAGTTAATAGGCAAATAAAGTACCAAAACAAAATTAAAAAGAAATATATTTTCATGGAGAGTAAAAGACGGTACACCTATCTTCCATTTTGCCAAGACTGATAGCTCTCTTGCTCAACCACCCCAACCCCTGACTCTGGGCTGGGACTGAACTTTTATCTCTAATGCAGTCACTCTAATGTAATCGCTCAGGTTGCAGGGCAGAAGGGAAATAAGAGAACTGCCTTGTTACCCTTGTACTTTCCTTAAAAATTTATAGATTTGTAATGGGAAAAAGTTGTTTTGGTCGCTATAGATGTCATTTAAAAAGTGTTATTTTTGGGAGGTTTAAAGAATAAATACATTAATGTGACCCACACACATCTTTTCCTAATTCAATTAAATATCATGATTGATACTATTTGATAATAGTTTTGATAGTGGAGATCGATTTAGCATCTTTGCCTCTCAAATCTGCTCAAAATTAACCAAGCCGGTGTGAGAGCTATCTTTGGATGATCGATGCAGTTTGAAATAAGAAGCCATAACACTTGATCAACAAAAATGTAATGGTGACCCTGGCGTTTCTAGCTGTTTGACAGATCAGCCACAGTGAAACATACCGGTAAAGGAATTGTGCACTGAAAAAATTACTTTGCCTCATTTCAATTATAAATAAATACATGTTAGCAGCATTTACTTTAATGTGTTGTGTTGCTACATGCCTTCAATCCATTACTTGCTTTGATCAAGCTCAGTCTCTCTTTACCCGGGTCCGACTATCTGACTCTCTGTGAGGGCAAGCATGCTCAGTAAGCCCTATGAGGCAGCACTGGGAGAGGGAATTTCCCACCATGCAGTTCTCGTACCAACTGTCACCATTCCAGCTACAGCAGTAACAGAAGAGTTTATGATACTAAGGCACTTGATTGATAGCTGAAATGTAAAATGTTTCAGACCGGATATGTAAAGTAATAGGGCCAGATCACAAAAAAACAGTACAGTGATAGTTGGAAAGAATTATAGTTTTCAGATAATTTATTTTAATACAAATTGCCCAGTGTACATATCTTTTAACACACCACTTAAAATTATATTAGATTGAGCAGAGCACAATCATCCATTCTGCAGTTTAATTTGCGCCTATTTGTTTGTACATGTATTTGTACATATAGACATATAAATCCTGGAACTTGTTAACTAAAAATTTTTCATAAGATGTAGGAAAAAAAAAAACAAATAAAAAACTTAACTTAACTCAAAAGGTTCTCAAGTTGCACAGAACTGTGGTTTAGAAGTCTTATGTTAAGCAATATTATAGTGACCTCTACTGGTCAGACATATGTCTGCATGCTTTGTTTCGGCTTTGATATTTTAAAGGAGAACTAAACTTAATTTTTAAAAACTTATATTGAAAGTTTTTCCTCCCCAGAACCCCTATACATTTTAAGATACAACCCACAGCCCATGAATTCATCAAAGAACCATGCCCCCTGACCCCAGTATTCACTGTCTCTATGCACAGAGTGTATTCTATTCACCAATTTGGAAGTCCCTGATAGACTTTGAAAGTGCTTGTTACCCAGTAGCTGCTTGTCAACATTGTTTCATCTATTACAAGTCTGATTAGCAAGGTGAATATGAAACAATGTTGCTATTACCAGCAGCTCTGAAAGGGGAAAGTCAGTGTCTTACTACAGCAATCGTTAAACCTCCTAGGGGATCGTGATGGACAGAAAAACCCATAAAAATGACCCACTGCATTGCTGCCAGTCGGAGACCAAGAGTGGGCAGCAGACCTAAAGCATAGAAGTGTTCAGTGAACTAGGCAGCTAACACACTGTATGGAATCGATGCACAGCACACAGAGAGCAGCAGCTGGTGCAGCCAGGAGAGACTCTGCGGGGCACAATAACATGGCATATTTGTACCGAATGATGTAAGGAATTACCGGTAACCTCTCCCTACAGCTGTGGGTAAGAAGCCACGACAGGCTCGGTTAGGGAGCGGGGCTCTGCAATGTCACTTTTTGATAGACTGGTTTACATTGCTAGCTGAAAAATTAAGGAGGACGTGCCCCTAGTTTGCCCACCTCCCATGCCACTAGACCCAGGCTTCCTTAATGGCAGAGTCATAAAGTGTTTGACTTTCTTTCTTCTGCTGTCCATTTAAAGGGCAACTTAGCCTCATCGTTTGTATTGTTCACAGGGAGGTGAGAATAAGCGTTCTCACCTCCCTGTGAAATATAGGACGCTCGGGGGACCTGGACTTACCTTACCGCCGCTCCACTCACAGCCGCTCCTTCACTGAACAGCTGTTCTCTCCCGATCGCGCCCGCTATCTTTTGTATTGGCAAGCGGTCGGGACAGACGGCTGTCAGTGAAGGAGCGGCTGCGAGTGGAGCGGCGGTAAGGTAAGTTCCAGGTCCCCTGAGCATAATTTATTCACAGGGAGGTGAGAATAAGCGTTCTCACCTCCCTGTGAATAATACAAACGAATGGCAAATAGTTGTTTTTTTGAATATGGGAGTTTATTGTCCCTTTAAAGGGAAAATCCACCTTTGAATAAAAAAGGCTACTTTATCTGCCTGCAACCCCAACTTCTATTTTACCAGTTTTTTACAGGCATTTGTAACCAGATATTTAAGTTCTATTCCTTTCTAGCAATGGTATCCGTCCCCTCTGCTCACTGAGCTTTTTATAGGCTTAAGCATGTGCAGAGGAGGCAGCAGATGAAACAGCCGGCAGTCCTTATCTGTGATGTCAGTTGTCACAGCCTTGATTGACTGCATGGAGGGAGGGGCCATTTTAGATTCCAGAACGGGGACAATAATTATCCTCAAATATCTAGTTAGTAATGCAGGTAATAAAGTTCAAAATACATCAGTTTGGGTTGGGGCAGGTAACTGACAATTGACCAGTTATTGTTTTTTAAAGGATAACTCCACAGAAAAATTGGCATAACCTTTTTTCACTTTAATTGAAGATTAGAAGTTAACTAAGTCTTACCTCTCTTCTTTCCATTAATCCATCCCCCCTCATTTTGTTATCCCCCAATTAAGCCCTGCACACTGACTTAGCTAAAAAGAAGCTAGCATGAGATCTCACTGAAATCCAGTGGAAAGACTTTTTACTGTATGGTAAGTTAACTGAAAAGGTGAACAAACAAATGAAATAGTTAGAAATAAATAAAGTGAGTGGAAAGGTGGGCGTGTCCTGTAAATTCCTCAGTAGTAAATGCACATGTCTGTTTCCAGCCTGACAGAAAAATAATGTTTTAGAAAGCTGACAAATGTAGGACTAACCTTTTATTCATTCAAATATTCTACTCCCCTTTCTCTCTAAATTTAAAATGCTTTCTGCCTCCTATGCAAGCTCTTTTACAAGCTGGCACTGCTCAGATGAGGAAGCTCGGGGAATAGCATTTAGTCATTGGCTGGGTTGTTAATTGTTGCATCGATACGTAACGCTAACCAGAAAGAGAAAGCATAAAACTGAACATCGGGCAGCATTTCAGGTTAGTCTTACATCTCTCATTTTCTAAATATTCTAGTTTTGGGTTTAGTAGGGGTGATTACATTCAAACAATTTTACTAACATGTATTCTCTGCTTTCTTCTTAAGGGAGAACTTAACTGTAGGGAATATGACAAATTCTAGTGTTTGATTTCCTTACTAGAAAAGTAACAAACTATCCACCTGATCTCTCTGCTTCTATCCCTTTGCCTCGATGGGACATAGTGGTGCAGACTATTACATCATGGAGAGCTTCATTTCACTGTGGCAGTAAGTACTTTCCTTTTCCAAAAATTCCAATTGCTTGTTTTTTATTTGTAAATACATGTTTGTTTGAAGAAGACCACAGTGAGATCTACTAATTTTGTTGATGTTTGTTCTTCCGCATAGATTCTCCAGTTGTCCCCCAGAGTACTAGCACTAATTAGCACCTCTATCTGTACCAATATAAATACTACAGAAAGTCTAGTGCATACTGGACACTGTGGGTATTATAATATTTAATAAAGATTACTAGCCCTAGAAGTGCTCCGTGGAATCTTACTGCTACTTATAGATCTATGGTCTGGTCGCACACAGGCATTATCGATACTAGGATGGTTGTGCAAAGGAATCCTTTTCATTCATATATAAGTATGTAAATGCAACAACAGCATTCCACTTGAATCAAGGTATAGGGAAATAACCTGTAATCCTCTTATTCAAAAGAGAAAAAGTCCAATTGTTCAGCACTCTGTTTGATTGTTATAAAAACCTCATAACATAGTGAATCACTGGCGTCATTCTAATGAGGCTTGAGAAGGAGTCGATGTTAATTTGAATTTGACTATTATTATATATATATATTATATATAATATATATTATATATACT
The DNA here is from genome assembly GCA_019447015.1 of Hymenochirus boettgeri. Taxonomy (NCBI): domain Eukaryota; kingdom Metazoa; phylum Chordata; class Amphibia; order Anura; family Pipidae; genus Hymenochirus; species Hymenochirus boettgeri. The sequence continues at coordinate 25,851 of JAACNH010002382.1, forward strand.
GTGTGTTATAGTGTAATATAGAAGTAACTGAAATATCGAGCACTCCTGGGTCTTAGTGACAAGTACTTTAATGTGACAAAACTAGTTGACGCGTTTCAGCCAAAGACAGTCTATTAGGCGATAGATTACTAAGCACTCCTTGGATTACACATCACATCCTGTGTAGCAGACAGAAACTTTTTTTGGTAACACTTCCTTTCACATGGAGCAGACACTGGGGTGCGGTTTAAGCTGCCATTTGACAATACCATGTTGAAATAGGGATCTCACTCTGTAAGTAAGTTTATGTTTTTGTATATTTTGTCTTGTACCTAATATAAGCCAGTGCTATACTTTATATACTTTACTGATGGTCATTTAAATGGTAATAGTGAGGTATACACACATACATATACAACTTTCCTATATGTAATATCATATAACCCCCCACCACATTGGTAGCTCCTAAAACTCAATGCAATCCCTATGGAGATATAAATTATTTATATATAATATAAGGGATAAGGAATATAATAATATATATATATATATATATATATATATATATATATATATATATAACAATAAAACAATGGATATTCATCCATTTACCTGTTTAACCCTCAGTGCAGTTCCCATTAACCAATACCATACTATATGGCTAACGACAACAGGTGAATAAACACCAATCCCCATGCTGTTTATTCACCTGTTGTCGTTTGTCATACAGTAGGGCTAAAATTCTTTGCTGACTCCAAACTGCAATCGGAAAGTTCCCTGGATCAACCAGACACAGTTATGAATTAATATAATATACTAAACCTCTTTGTTTATAATGTATGCCAATATACAGATATGATATTGTTTGGGACCCAGGAATGTGCATTGATTATCTTTTGTTTGTTTAGCCATTCAGTTGCACTTCCGCAAAATGTAATTGTAATTAACCTAAGTAATCTTCCACAGTCCTTCTATTGTATGTATACACACATATATAATATATATATATATATATATATATATAATATAATGTACAGAAAAACGGAGGCACTCGCAGGACTTTCCAGCAGCAACATGTTTATTGTAACGTGCGAGTTAACATGTTTCCGCCCTGTCAAAGGGGCCGTCTTCAGAACATCTGAGAATCAAGTGTTACAGTTTAATACCAACCACCACCAACCATGTGAGCGTGAAGATGTGAGTCATACATTAAAGAGTGGGTCTGACCACTTAGCACAAGAGGGTGTGCGCTCTGGAGACCAATGAGAGCAGGGGTGTGTCGTAGCTACATAAGTGAGTCTGATAAGGCAAGAAAGAATGTGTACTGGAGACCAATCCGCCCAGAAGGTGGTCAGAAAAACACCCTATGAAAGACGATCGATCATGTGACCTCTCTAAGCACAACAGAGTGTCAAAGCAAAACGTGGAAACAGGGCCCTCCAGAGCCTAAAAGGTGAACAGCTCAAGTCCACCCTAATGTGTTAAAGTGCTAACAGTTTATAAGTGTGCTACGTGCAAGTGTGTTAAAAATATAAACATCTATGAAGGACTCTACTTGCGATGTTAAAATTTGACAATGGCAGAAAACACACAGAAATACTATAAGCGAATAAAAGATCAAAAAACAATAAACATAAAAGTGTTCATAATGTCCCGTGATAGATATCACTGGAATGCTGGGACTAAAAAGTAAACTGTATGGTAACTATATGGTAACTAGATGTTATAATGCTCAGGGTACACAACCTTTAGCTAACGCCCCATCTTGACTAAGACCACTGTTAATACGTGCCGTTCTGGCACAAAATTGGTAGAGTCCCATAAAACATTAATACGGGACCTCGGATATAACTAGGATTATTTGTATATATATACCCTATTGTTAGTCTACGGGGAACATCCTTGTAAGGTAAGTAATTAAGAATCTGTAACCAGTGTGAGTGGAGCACGTCAATCGTCAGCATTCAGTACTAGACTCGATAAGTCGAAACCAATTCGAATATCAGAACTTCAAAATAGCATTGTAAGGACCATTGTTCATTTAGTCCACGTGGTGTTAAAGTCCCCAACTGATATATCCATTTGGCTTCACGTCTGAGAGTGTCTTTTCAATGTCATATTTGTAGGTCTTATTTCCTGGAAGACCATCAATGATTATCCATCGTAGGCTACTGATGGAATGGTTCAAGAGACTGCAGTGTTTGGCTACAGCCATGTCTCCATATTTACTCTGAGTTTTCTATCCCTATCTGTTAACCTTGTCTAATGGACATACGGTGATTCCCATGCGGTCTCTAAACGTGGTTGAGGTCTTTCCTACGTAGAATATCCGCATGGGCATGTAATATAATAAATGACATTTCGACTAGTACACGTATAATGTCCATTGATTTTGATACGTCTGCCCGTGTGTGGATGTGCAAAAGAGGATCCAAGAGCATCCCATTGCATGTCGTGCAATTTGGACATCTGAAGATCTCTGGTTTTCCTAGAATACACGGCTTAGTTGTGCGTGACAGATCTGTCTTAACTAACATATTTCTTAAAGATCGACCATGTCTGAATGTTTGTTGAATGGATGTTTGTTGAATGGGAGGGAGTTGTCACTCTTTACCATATTCCAATGTTGGTCTATATCAATTTTTTTATTACCGGACTTCTCGGTTGTATTCGGTATGTAATCTCATTACATCTCGTTTCAATTTGGGTTCAGTCTGACTGTTCATGACCGTTTCTCTCGCTTTCACAAACGCGCATCGATCACTTGTTTAGGATATTGTCGATCGGAAAGTCTATCGCTGAGATCTTTTAATTGGGAATCAGCTTGAATGACATTGCTGTTATTCCTCAATACCCGTAGTGCTTGACTATATAGAATCGATTTTTGAGAAATGTCGGATGACAGCTTTTATAATGTAGAATCGAATTTCTGTCCGTTGGTTTTCTGTAAAGTGTAGTATGTATTTTATTTTCTGAGATAAAAATCCGTAGGTCCAGAAAATCAACCGTTGTCTGATCGATATGGGCTGTCAGCTTTATAGGTGTATTTAGATCATTGATCCCAGTAATGAATTCTTCTGCATCTTGTGTTGCCTCTCCATACAAAAAATAAGTCATCTATGTAACGACGATAGATAATATATTCTTGTTGAATTTACCAAGAATGTGCTTCTCTTCAAAGACTTGCATATATAAGCCCATTGCACTACCTGAGATTTGTTTATAAAAGGATTTATCAAATCTAAACTAGTTATTCGTCAAAATCAATTCCAGTAATTCCATTAGACATTCAATGGGGGATTTTTATGATGTGCTTTGATTAATGCTGTTCGGCACGCATTGATGCCGTCTAGTTGAGGGATCACTGTAATAGACTGGTGACGTCACAAGTCATGATTAACAGTTCTGGAGATATCTCAGTATGTTTTTATCATTTCACGTAAGTGTGTACTATCTCTGATGTAAGAAGGCATTTTTTGTACTAGAGGTTGCAGAAAATAATCAAGATAAATAGCATCGGCTGAAAAAGAGAGCCCCGTGCTGACATAATGGGCACCTGGAGGTTTGGTGGTAGATTTGTGGATTTTGGGTAAGGAATAGATGATGGGACATTTCGGATATGTTCACTTAAGCATTCCAAGTCAATGGCATTGATCCAATTGGACTCAAGCATATTCTTCAAAATATGGTCCACTTTCTTTTTAATTCCCTCGTAGGGTCCACCAGCCATAGAGTGTAAGTATTAGTGTCCAATAATTGGTCTGTAAGTTCTTGTGTGTAATAGGTAGCGTCAAGTAACACAATGGCGCCTCCTTTGTCCGCGGATCTGATTACTATAGATGTGTCATTACTTAAGGTATGTATGGCACTTCTTTTCTTCTTTGGATAAGTTGGACATATGTTTAAAAGATCTATCTCAACTACATGACTCCACTGAGTTAGATGCCATATAGTTAAACACTTTTAATGACGCTGGAGTGTTTGGTAGATTGTGTTTCTTTTTAGAAATATACTTATGATGATGCCATTGAGAAGTTGTTTGTTGTTCCTTATGTTTAAAATGATTTCTATATTTTAGGTTGCGTTGTAATTTAAATAAATCTACTTCAAAGTTAAATACATTTATTGGTTGAACAAATGAAAGGCCTTTATGTAATAATTTGTTTTCTGCATCAGTTAATTGGTGTTGACTAAGATTATTATCAACGTTTCTGTGAGATCGTGGAGGTTTTCTGGCGATTATGTCTGCCCCCCTTCTGATGGTTTTTTTTGTGGTTTTTGTGGTACTCTGTATTCATGCCTGTAGTGGTCGTTGACTGGCGTGGTTGTGGGGGGTAGCGGGGGAATACCTTCCCCCTCTGATGAGTCCCCCGAAATGTCAACTGTATATAGAGCCTTACGTGGATATCGTTTTGTTCGTTGTTTGAATCTTGGCTGTGACTTTTGTCCCGTTAGCCATCCATAGACTCTTTTGTCGCTATAATCTAGGTCGACTGTCTTGCGTTTTTTGGTTTTGAACGCAATAAGATCTTGCTTGTATTTATCAACTTGTTCACTTAATTTGTTCATCCAGTCGTTATTTTTATCATCCACGAGGGCTGACATGTGACTCTGTTCAAATGTTTGTATGTTTTGTCTAATCTTCGCTAGCTCTTTGCTGGACTGTTCAATAACCAATAGCATCAGATCCATTGAACATTTGTTTAATATACCACACCATTTAGTGCAGAAATCTTTGTCCAGTCTGCCAATGGTTGGAGTATTGGTGACTCTAAAGCCACGTGGGATTTTCTTATCTCTGTAATAATCCGACAAGTATGTACCGTGTAAAAGGAAGTCAACCTCTTTCCTTTTGAGGTGTGTTAGTTGGTAAAATAAGTCTTTATTCGGTGTTACAAACTTGTTGGAAGATTCATTGAACAGAATACGTGTGGCAGGCATCCTCCTGGGTGAAGTAGAACTCCTGATCAGTGTCTACTTCCAAGTATCACTGTGTATTTCAGCCATGTTGCCAGTAGTAGTACACTCAACGGACGTGGTGAAGACTGGATCAATGTACAAAAGTCGGGTGCTCTCGTTATAATGTATATACGGGAGTTGGTGATAACGGGCACTCCATCAAGACATCCGCCAGGGTGCTCAATCCCAGTAAATACAATGTACAGAAAAACGGAGGCACTCGCAGGACTTTTTAAAGGGCATGTCCACCCCCAAAACTAAAATTTAACCCCTTACTGGCCACATCAAGTAGTTTTAAACAATCCTTACCTTACATTCCTGCTCAAAATAGTTCCCCTTCTGTGCCCCTCCAAAGTCCAGAAACTGCTGGTAGGAGCAGGTGTGACCATGCTGTGCCTGAGACTTCCTCAACCTCATCAAGGTTGAGGCATGCTCATTGCAGCCCTCCCTGCCTCGAAGCAATCACGGAGCGGCTGCGGTCCCGCCCCCTGCTTTCAATTCCATGCAAGCAGAGGGCCTGAACACTGCAGCGGAGGAGAGAGGGCAGGTAAGTAAGAATCGGGGGACTTTCTAACAATTATATTAATGTGGTGGGGCTGGGGGAGCATGCCCTACCACATATCAAAAGTTAAATTCGGGGTGGACATGCCCTTTAATGTATTTCTGTGTGTTTTCTGCCATTGTCATATTTTAACATCGCAGTAGAGTCCTTCATAGAGTTTTATATTTTTAACACACTTGCACGTAGCACTTTTAAACTGTTAGCACTTAACATTAGGGTGGACTTGAGCTGTTCATTTTAGGCTCTGGAGGGCCCTGTTTCCACTGTTTTGCTTTGACACTCTGTTGTGCTTAGAGAGGTCACATGATCGATCGTCTTTCATAGTGGGTTTTCTGACACACCTTCTGGGCGGATTGGTCTCCAGTACACATTCTTTCTTGCCTTATCAGACTCATTACATAGCTACGAACACCCCCTGCTCTCATTGGTCTCCAGAGCGCACACCCTCTTGTGCAAGTGGTCAGACCCACTTTTAATGTATGACTCACATCTTCACATTCACATGGATTGGTGGTGGTTGGATATTTAAACTCGTAACACTTGATTCTTAGAGTTCTGAAGACGGCCCCTTTGACGGGGCGGAAACATGTTAACTCGCACGTTACATAAACACGTTTGCTGCTGGAAAGTCCTGCGAGTGCCTCCGTTTTTCTGTACATTGTATTTACTTGGATTGAGCACTCAGGCGGATGTCTTTGATGGAGTGCCCGTTATCACCAACTCCGTATATATATATTTATATATAGCGTATATTATATATATATATTATATATATATATTATATATATATATATATATAATATATATATATATAGCGATGAAGTAAGAGTCGCAACCACGAACAATATTGCAGTTGATAAGGCTTTATATCATCAAAAATGCAACGTCTGCCACACACCAGCGACGTTTCGAGAGCACAGCTCTCTTTCTCAAGATATGGGCAGTACTAATTAAACAGTAATACAACAACATTTATATCCCATCCCACTGGTGTGGGCAGACGTTGCATTTTTGATGATATAAAGCCTTATCAACTGCAATATTGTTCGGTGTGGGACTCTTACTTCATCGCTATCTATACAAGGGGTATAAGCTGGAATACCCCAGAGATCCGCGTTTCGGCAAAAACATATGCCGTTTCAAGATAAAACAGACAAATAAATGACCGTGTAGTTCAAAATTAGGTTCCCCGCCCTGTGCAAATAGCTCCTCCCCCTACTACACCTTAACCCTTGCTAGCTGTAAGATATGGCTAAATTCAAGATGTGCAAAATACGCTAGACTAAAATGGTGCAAGATATACTAAAGACTAAAATATGAGCATTTACTCAGTGTTGCCAAAGTGCTGATAATTAGACCATAAAAAGTGCAAAATACGCTAGGCTAAAATCTTGCAAACATATACAGGATCTGGAATATACATAAATTACTCAGTGTTACCAAGGTGCTAATGGAGCACCGACCATGTTAATGTGCAAAATACACTAGACTAAAATCATAGTAAGATTTAAAAGGCTAATATAAGGCATAATAACTCAGTGTTACCCGTGCCCTAATAGGTATCGACTGTGTAATAAATAGTGAGTTCAACTGGTACATAGACATTAACATAGATAGTAAAGGTATAAACAAATTACAGAAAGATCCCTCAAATATTCATAAACAGGGAACTTTTAGTACTCTATACCGCTGTACTACTCTATCACTGATGGATTCTGTGCTGCAACATTGTGTCGCAAAATTAGAAATTAAAGAACACAAAGTGTCAAAAATAGACCGCTATTCAAGTTCTCCTGCGCGTTTGAACCGAGTTCATCACTGTGAGTCATATCTTACAATAGGTAGAGATATCAACACGGGGAGGTCTAGAGTATACGGCCCCTAACATGCTATCCCGGCCGGTGATAACAGCTAATTTTCTGCTTAAAGCGGGGAAATCGAAGCCAAATTGTGTCCTCCTCAGTGGTAAGAAATTACTATTACCAAAGGGCAGATATGGTAGTGCCTCATACAAATTGTATTACAAAAAACATGACAAGGATATTTGTTCATTAGGGCCCTTGGGTGCCAAAGTGGACAACTTTTAATCCAAAAGGCTTCTCGCTGTAGGAGAAGTGTGCCTCTTTGTGAGATATCAGGAACATTAGAGATTTGGTCAATAGCTGTCCACCTGAAGTGTCCACTGACACTTCCCCGTATTTATTGTCCTTGGGGAGGTCTGTTCGTCTCCCTCCCTCCTTGGCAGTTAATGCTAGGCGGATGGACGACCGGTGGTTGGCCATTCGATCCCTTAAAGTAGTGGAGGTTTTCCCTCATAATACTTGCCACATGGGCAAGTAATTATATAGATCGCATAAGTGCTCAAGCATGATAATTTGTGCCAAATTTTGAACCTTCGCCCCGTATGGGGGTGGGGAAAATCCGCCCCAGGAATCATGTAGCTACAGGCTAGACACCCCGTGCACTTATGACAGCCCCATTTCTTAAACTTAAGCCATGTAGGGCCTTGTGATAATTGGGGTTCTCTCAGGTCTGTTTTAACCAAAATGTTTTTTTAAACTACAGGCCCGCCTATAGGCCAACATCGGTTGGCTGTGCTGAAATGGTAAGGAATCGTCTTTACTGAGCAGATCCCAGTGTTTTTTTACGCTGCTTTAATACCCTGGCTATATGGGGAATATTGCATGACATAAGGTATCCTATCCTTGAAGCCTACCTCCTTCTCACCTAGGGCAGCTTTACCACGATTTTAGCCTAGCGTATTTTGCACATTTTTATGGTCGGTATATTATCAGCACTTTGGCAACACTGTGAAATGATCTCATATTTTAGTCTTTAGTATATCTTTGCACGATTTTAGTCTAGCGTATTTTGCACATCTTGAATTTAGCCATATCTTACAGGCTAGCAAGGTTATGGTGTAGTAGGGTGAGGAGCTATTTGCACAGGGCGGGGAACCTAGTTTTGAAATACACGGTCATTTTGTTTGTCTGTTTATCTTGAGAACGGCATATGTTTTGCCGAAACGCGTCGATATGATGTGACTCCATTAAAAGATTACTTGAACAAGTCCTACGAGTGCTCCTTTCCACGATGCAATATCTTACTTGTTGGAAGCACCGAGGCATTTGAATACTATTGCTGGAGTGCGGGACCACGAGGACAGTATATATATATATATATATATATATATATATATTAAAAGTAGTGTACTCGTTCGCACTCCGTACTACAATCATCTACCCGGGTGCTGCCGTGTAAGAATACACAAACGAAAGAGCAAGCGAGCACTCCTGGGTCTTGAAAACGATTTATTAATGTTACAGAGGTAGGCAGATAACCTACGCGTTTCAGCCCCTTGTGATAGGGCCGTCCCAGGGTACGTTTTCAAGACCCAGGCTTGCTTGCTGCTTTCGTTTATATATATATATATATATATAATATATATATTATATATAGCAAAGGAGGATCTTCCGTCCAGTCATCCACCACGGGATGCTACATACAGGAAAAGCAAATAGCAAAAAAAATGGCAATAAAAAGCAGTTATCAGTTATTAAAAATTGCTCTGAAGCAATTTTTTTTTCAATTAGATCTGTATAAAAGAGTATATAAGGATAAATCCATTTCTTTAGGTAACATGGGAATGAGAAGGTTTGTTTATACGTTAGATTGTTAGGGCAATGCTATTATAAAAAAAGGTACCTTCTGTTATAATATATGAGGTACCAACCGCTGCAGTATTAGTGTTAATTAAGTATTATTAATACTAATACTAATTAATACTATGTATTAATAAGTATTAACCTAGCAGTTTAGTTTCAACCACACGTGTGGCAGGATTGCCTGGGTCTACTCTCAGACCTACAAGATTACCCTTTTTGGTTTCTCTGGAAGCTGGTAATGGCTGAGAAACAGTTTAAAATATATCAGTGTAAAGTTCTATATCCACTCATAGCAAAACATCACCCACATAAATTTCCATTGTGCACCAACGGGCCACTTTTGCTAGTATATAAATGTGCCCGTTGGTTTTGCTTTCTGTGGCTAGTAGAATCTTTACACAATATAGTACTTACGAATCCGTTGGCGGCACTCCGGCTTCACACAGCTGGTGCAATGAATCCCAACTGATTAGGTGCCCCCCCGCATCGGCACGCAATGATAATGATCAATAAGAACGGACGTGGGACATGCAGCTCAAGATGTGGATAAAAGTCATTCCTTTATTTCAAATGAATAATAAATAGATACAGACACAGAGGCTCTGATGAAGTGGGTTATCCCATGAAACGCGTCAGGCTGGCTGCTGGGTAGTTGGAACCCCTGACGATGTATGCTGTATCTATTTATTTATGCATTTGAAATAAAGCTATAGAATCTATACACAGGTATATTGTAAATGTTACTCAGACAGTCACCAGCTTCCAGAGGAACCAATTTTTAATAACTGATAACTGCTTTTTATTTCAGTAAATCCTTGGTATACCTGCCTGGCTTTAACACTAAGCAAAAGGTAAGGACTTGCAAGCGAGACCTTATCCCAACCATTAAAGTGGTTGCCAATTCAAATTGTTCTAGCCATCAGTCCACTCCTAGTTCAAATGGATCGGTTTAAAAATAGGTTTGCAAGTTGGCCTGGTAGATGTACTGAGTCTAATTGGGGAATTTCATCTGCAGTAGGTAAGGACAGGAGGATTAAATCAATAATATCAATAGCAGCCTCCATAGCTTAATACAGAGAACAAACATACAGAGAAAACAGGGAGAATAAATGGTATTACCAGCACTGCTGCCACCAATTTGTACCAAATCACTGCTTTATGGAAGGATTATGGGTAGCATGGCGCACAGTGGGTTACTCTGGTGGTCTGGCACAAAGCAGACAGTGCACATAAACAGGTTCCCACATAACATGGGCAGTAATCAGGGGTGTTCTTTGTAATGGAAGGATGGGTGCACAGCCTGTTAAAACAAAAATTGTCACAGGTCTGTGCTCCAGGGGGTAGAAATATTAAATAGCAAAAATAGAAGAACAGCAGAGGCAAATATACTTCGTTGTGCTAAAAAGACCCACCCATAAAGGGCACCAGACTTTTGTAAATATTAAAGTACAAAAATGTTTTTTGCCAACACACATATAGACAGGGAACTATATACATAAATAGGTCACAAATCCCCCCCCCAAAAACACCACCTTCTAACCATCCCCATCAAAGGACAAAAGCGCTCAGGCGTCCCTGAGCAAAAATACAAAAAAGCCACCTCCAGTCGTAGGATGAGCCTAAAGATATTGGCTCAAATAGTCCACCAATACTGCTGCTAAATCCTCCTTATAAAGTCACACAATGTCTCTGTGGCAGGAGAGATAGACATAACCATAGGGAAATTCCTGCAATGTTGCAAGTGAGAGGGAAAAAGATACGACGTATCAGACTTCGGAGTTCCCTGTCCTGTACTATATGGTCAGGGAGCTCCTCGGTGGCGTAATATCTTATATTACACTGTAAGGGGCGCATTATCCATTATATAAGGGATATAAAGCACCATATAACATTTGGAAGTACTCACAGGTTACAAAATCACAAATTTATTTGTATCGTGATATCATGATCAAAGCGTGTCCGCCGTCATTAGCGGCCATATCAGGATCAAAAAAACACAGAGTGAACCAACAAATTTTATACCCACACATAGCCTCACCCCATCAGCTAATACACCCACATAATCAACCATTGTAATTAACCATAGAGTGACAAGCGTTATTATGTGCATTACCCATCAACCTCAGCTAAGTTATTTTAAAGTGACATTGAAAACAATCCTATATAATAATACCCTAAATGTGCGTCCCTGTGTCGTTGTGTGTCACTGCAGTGAGAGAGGAGTGCTCTGCAGTTCCTATTGACTACCACTAGAGGGAGAGTCTTGCAGTTCCTATTGACTCACCACTAGAAGGAGAGTCTCTGCCTTTCCTATTGACTCACCACTAGAGGGAGAGTGTCTGCAGTTCCTATTGATCCCCACTAGAGGGAGAAACACAGGAACACACGGAGGGAGAACAGCACATAAACAGCCTGCAGGTAAGGTTGCTTGGGACAAGGGCCTGGATTTGGGACAGAGGGGCTCTGGATTTGGACAGAGGGGGCCCCCTGGATTTGGGACAGAGGGGGCCCCCTGGATTTGGGACAGGGGGGCCCTGGATTTGGTACAGAGAGGGGGCCTGGATTTGGTACAGGGGGGAGCCCTGGATTGGGACAGAGGGGGGGGGGCGGATTTGGGACAGAGGGGGCCTCTGGATTTGGGACAGAGGGGGCCCTGGCCTTGGACAGAGGGTGGACTCTGGCCTTGGGACACTAAGAGGGTACTCTGGCCTTGGGACAGGAGGAGGTCTATGGCCTTGGGACACTAAGGGGGCACTCTGTGTTCTAGCGCCCATTATTGTAGCGGGCTTAATGTCTAGTAAATATAAAGACCTTGGGCATATTTATAAACTATAGTTTTTTCCATTTCACTATCGCAGGACATAGCAATGGCAGAGCGCAGTTTTCGCTGTATTTGTAAAAATGCTCATTTTCGCTTTCGCGGAAAAGTATCGCTGAGGCATGTGTGACAGTAGCCTTCGCCTATTCATTGGTTAAGTCTGGTATCATGGCGAAAAGAGAAATTGCTCTCTGTGTCACCCTACCAGACCAGAGAAGCAATACTCCCAGGGAGTATTACCTATTTACCAAATTTGCGCTGATTAACTTTTTGCCACATTTTCAGCATATTAGTGTTACATAAAATTTTTTTTTCTTTTTGGTGACAAAAAAAGCGAAAATAATCCCCCTTTATAAATATGTAACCTTAGACCCCCATTTAGTAAATAAAGTAAAGTAAATGTAAAAAAAGTAAAGTAAAAAAAGCGATCTTAAAAAAGCGAAATCTAGATCATATACAGTAATGCTGAAAAATAGTCCAACACCCCCCTGGGTATTATTAGTAATGAGAAACACTCCACAATGTACTGATACTTTCCATGGACCCATTGGCAGGCTACACAATGGCCAAAAGTAATGGTTATCACTGCTTTCTAAATTGCAAAAAGTCCAAAGTTGTCGAAAAGGCGGCGAAAATGGAGGCGAAATATGTAACAAACCTTTATAAATATGCCCCCTGTCTCAATCTTTATGTTCTGAATCAGCCCAGCAATGATCCACTTATGTACAAATAAATTTAAGTATAAATAAAGTCGTGAGGTGCTTCCAAATGTATCTGGTGTTGTATGGCGAGGTTGGAGCAGCACAATGATATGAAGGGAAAATAAAACAAAGTGCATCAGAATATATCTGGATCAACTCCAACTTATATATCGATTCAAGTAACATGCAACATTCTTTGTTTAAGAAACTTTTTTTTTTAAAACTATCCAATGAACTTTCCATCACCACGTCCAATTTTCTCTAATATTACTCCAGTGTTATGTTATTACCAGTGTATTAATCCAGTGTTATGTTATTACTCTAGTGTTATGTTATTATCATTGTTATGTTATTACTCCAGTGTTAATCCAGTGTTATGTTATACTCTAGTGTTATGTTATCAATTCAGTGTTATGTTATTACTTCAGTGTTATGTAATTATTCCAGTGTATAAATCCAGTGTAATGTTATTACTCTAGTGGTCTCTGTTATTATCCAGGTTATGTTATTACTCCGTGTATTAATCCAGTGTTATGTATTACTCTGTGTTTATTGTTTAACCCATTGTTATGTTTACTCCAGTGTATTAATCCAGTGTTATGTTATACTCTAGTGTTATGTTTCATTCCAGTGTTATGTTATTACTTCAGTGTTATGTAATTATTCCAGTGTAAAAATCCAGTGTAATGTTATTACTCTAGGTTCTGTTATTAATCCAGTGTTATGTTTATTCCAGTGTTATGGTATTACTCCAGTGTATTAACCCAGTGTTATATACTCTAGTGTTATGTTATTAATCCAGTGTTATGTATTATACTCCAGTGTATTAATCCAGTGTTAAGTTATTAACTCCAGTGTTATGTTATTGATCCAGTGTTAGTTATTAATCCAGTGTTATGTTTTGCTCAGTGTTATGTATTAATCCAGTGTTTGTTATATCTAGTGTTATGTTATTAATCCAGTGTTATGTTATTACTCCAGTGTATTAATCCAGTGTTAAGTTATTACTCCAGTTATTGTTATGATTCCAGTGTTATGTTATTGCTCCAGTGTTATGTTATGGTACACGTTCTTTATTATAAACATATAGGGGGAGATTATGCTCAATAAGGGTTTGCAACTCTGCAACTTTGGGATTTACCCATGCACGACTTTAATGCCCGCTCCAGCACAAACCACTTATTAAATTATTATGCCGGCTGCATATAGTTCTTTTGCAGAAACTGCACAGCCGGCACAGTAAAGGGGTTAAAGTCCTGTTAACCGACCTTGGATTCATTGACTTTAACCTAGGAAAACAGCACTGCAGCTCTGGGTAAATCTAAGGCATAATACATGTACAGTAAGGTGGTGAAACTGATTTTTTTTTTTTTTTGGTCAATTTCGTCTTAGTCCCAAGTGTACCCCTCATTAATCATAATTCCCTTATTTTCAGTTTGTGCTTGTATTCCTCCCCCTTAATAATACCTTAACGTCCATCCATTTAGACAGTACAATGTAGATCTCTGCACTTCTGAATGTGTCTAGTAGTTGGTTGCCTCCTTTACCTTTCCCCTATGGATGCTTTCTCCCTACCTGACTTTCTGACACTGACTGACAAGAATTAGTTTGTGGAGGAAAGATTTAAATTATTGACCTGACCTCCATCAACTGAAAAACCGTCAGGAAAGGCAAATTTGATCAATCGCTTAATATATCGATTGGGTCAGTCAGTCCCCATTTTTGGGGACACGAGGTGTGATCAATTGTAAATTCTGTCAGAAAAATCCACCCGTGTATGGCCTGCTTCAGATTTGATTAAGAGATGCTGGAAAAAGGTCAGACACAGTGTTGTTACTTAAAGGGGAAGTTCAGCTAATACATATACTTTCAGAAAAAGAGCAGTATTTATTCATCCCAATGACCTTACCTGCCCATTCAGCATTTTGTCTGTGTATAAATAAATGCAACCAAATAATGAATTCCTGTTTGCAGGGACCCTATAGAGACCCTATGGTCTTGCCCTTGACCCATCGCCTGGGTTGATTTCAGTTGCTCAGTAGAGATCTGAGCATCTTTGACCCATCCAACAGCAATCCGTAGAAATTACTGTTAGGAACATTCCAAGGAGTGGTGCATCCGGGAAGAGAAGGACCTTTTGAACCTGAAATGTCATCACTAATGTCAACAGCGGGAACAGCAAAGGGATGAAATCAACTGATTTTTCAAAATAGGAGAATATAGAATAACTAAGAAGGCATTACACAAACTAACAATTTAACAAATATTGATAATTTCCACTGAACTGTCCATTTAACTGTTC
>JAACNH010002383.1:0-40833 GCA_019447015.1 Hymenochirus boettgeri
GAGAGTGGAGGCGTCGGAGAAGCCAGTGCTGGAGCAATCCGCATTCATTTTTTCCTTCTCCCCTGTAGGTTTTACTGAAGAACGGAAGGTGAGCCACAGCTCATTTACCTCCCGTTCTTCAGTTAAAATGAATAAAAGAAAGTCA
The DNA here is from genome assembly GCA_019447015.1 of Hymenochirus boettgeri. NCBI lineage: Eukaryota > Metazoa > Chordata > Amphibia > Anura > Pipidae > Hymenochirus > Hymenochirus boettgeri. The sequence continues at coordinate 146 of JAACNH010002383.1, forward strand.
AAAAATGCTGGACATGCCCATTTATATCATTTAGTAAGTAAGTATGGGATGAATTTATAAAAAAAGGCAACAAGGGTAGCGAACCTGTGATAAAATTATTATAACAGGTTATCACATGTATTGCATTATATATAGAGAACATGTTTTACATTGATGTAAGTATATACAGAATATTACATGTATTTGATTATAAATAGATTGGGAACATCTTTTACAGTGATGTAAGTATATACAGAATATTACATGTATTTGATTATATATAGATAGATTGGGAACATATTTTACAGTGATGTAAGTATATACAGAATATTACATGTATTTGATTATATATAGATAGATTGGGAACATATTTTACAGTGATGTAACTATATACAGAATATTACATGTATTTGATTATATATAGATAGATTGAGAACATCTTTTACAGTGATGTAATTATATACAGATTACATGTAATTGATCATATATAGATAGATTGGGAACATCTTTTACAGTGATGTAAGTATATACAGAATATTACATGTATTTGATTATATATAGATAGATTGGGAACATCTTTTACAGTGATGTAAGTAAACATTTTGTTCTTCTTTTCCTAGCACTGGGATGTCTTTAAAACAATCACAGAGGTCTTCATTCTGGTTCCAGCTTTGGTGGGCCTCAAGGGGAACCTGGAAATGACTCTGGCATCTCGTCTCTCCACTGCGGTAATGTTAGAAATTAATCTGCCGTTTACAGAACACGCCAGCACGTCGGTGAATGAATGGAAGCTGTTCAGCTAAATAATTTCCTTCTCCTCCCAGGAACACCTGATCCCACTCTCGTACACTCAGTATAGGGTGGGGGTTTATTCTAAAACTATGGGACTGCCATTAATCTGAGCTTCCAATCAGACATTGGCTTTTTACTGGGTTACTGTAGTTAGATACCATCTGAATGGCGGCTGAAGATTAATAACACAGACAAACTTTTATTACATCATCCCCTAAATTTCTACATCCGTGAACCCAGAAATGTTCTATATCTTGTTGATTGAGCTACAGCTTCATCTATTGGAGGCCATACATGGAACAATACTGATCATACCAATATAACAATACTCTACAACAATCGGATTCTGTGTGAAGGATCAAATGGAGATCCATCTGTTTTGTTGTTTTTTTTGTGTGATATCAGGATCATATGATTAATATCATTGTGTGTATGGAGTTTGCAGTTTAGAACAGCCAGACCGGCCATGCTCAATCTTTGTTAAGACACGTTGTCCGTGCATTGATATTTCCTCATGTTTGTACATAAAATAATTATAAACATTCAGTGCCAGATGTTATGGGCTTAGCAAGGCTTTCAATGCAGTACACTCCAGCACACCTAAATGGCACGGCCTTTTAGTCAATAGGTGCAATCCTCCCAGCCCTCCACCTTAAGGGCCACAGCAATATGGCAAATGCAAAGAAGTTGGAGGAGCACACTATATTCGTTTCCAGTGTTTCCAGTGTGCTCCTCCAACTTCTTTGCATTTGCCATATGGGCTTAGCAAACATATCACAGTTCTCAATGCCATATGTTGGGATTGCTTGCTAGCCAGTGACTTTTTTATTTTAGCAATAGAAATGACACCCCATTAAATTAGCAACCTTTGGGAATAATTAATAAGACTATGTACTAAGAGACGTTATCGGGTATTTGTGTCTTAAAGTCGTGTTAATCGATATGACGCGGCTTTAAAACACAAATAACAGCAGTTGCAGCGGTACGCAAAAACTTGGCCATGCTAGTGGCTCTTTAGGACAAATTCTTTAAGACCAGAAAATAGCGTCCGTTAAAGGGCATGTCCACCCCCAAAACTAAAATTTAACTCACTACTGTCCCCACTGTGTAGTGTTTAATAATCCTCACCTTACATCTCTGCCCCTTATGGTTCTCCTGCAGTGTCTGTTCAAAGTCCCAGAAAGTGAAGAGTAGGAGCTGTCTGTGTGTCATCCAGTCCCTGCTTCTTCCTTGTCCTCAGTAAGGACTCAGGCATGTGCAGGGGAGCCCTCTTTTCCTCCCACCCTCCGGATCCCATCAGGCTGCTTGGTACCCTACTATAAAAATATATTTCCTTAGTGTAGTGTAACCCAGCCCACCCCTAAGTTAGTTTTGTAAAACAAGCCACAGAAATATACGTATGCTCCTTTGTTACCTTGGCTGTTTGCATAGCCAGCAGCCGCGTCTTTGATTGGCTGTCTCTCAGCCAATCACAGATGCGGCTGCTAGTCCAGCCCCTCTCTGCTTCTTCCGGCAAGCAGAGAGCCAGGAGCAGACAGCCAGGGGAACTAATTTATAATTATATTTCTGGGTCTTTTCTTCCAAAACTAACTTGGTTTTGAGGGTAGGCTATATCACGGAAAAATTAAGATTTTGGGGTGGACATAACCTTTAAAGATTCGAAATGGTTTAACACCATTCGCTATGCACTGAGAGCCTAAAGGGGGCAATAGATAGCTATAGCGGATTTCGGTACATATCCCATTAAATATTCTAAATCAGATGAGCCTGCTGCAATGACCCAAAGGTATTTCTATTGGTAACAGTCTGTAGTTGATTCCATTCTGAAAGGACACCAATAGAAATTGAGGTGTTGCACAGAGACAGGGCTATATGGAGCCCTCCGTGAACTCATTTATAACACATGCTAGAACACGTATACCATTTTCAATTATCGTGGTTCTGTATATAAGTAGTTAAGTAGTCTTGCAGCCCATGTCTTTGACAGTTTGCCAAATGCCATAATCCAGTGCTGAGAGGTCTATTCCAGCTCTGCCTACTGAGCTCCTAAACTCACATCGCATTGTTCTCAGGCTGCCATTTCTAACCGCGTAATAACTACTCGTATTTATTTTTCTCTCAGGCAAACACAGGACAAATGGATGACTCCAAACAGAGGTGGACAATGGCAGTTAGCAACTTGGCCTTAATTCAGGTGAGTTGTGACTGTGATAACCTGTAGTGCTTGTTGTTACCGGGGCAGTTTGTAGTTTGTTTTGAGGCACAATATTTACAAAGTATTTGGCTTATATAACCAGACACTAAACCCTTCATCCCCATGAATAGTTAAATCCACTGTCTATCACTTTCCAAAGGCTGCCAAAGACTTAGACAGTATCTAGTCCATAGGTTGATGGGCCAACTCAGAGTCACACCACCATAACAGTGAAAATAAATGGTTTTAAAGCTGATCACTGGAGCACCCAGTCCTTGGAGCTCTATGGGTATTGCACATGCCCAGTAGCTCCTGAAATGAGTAAGCAATTTCTGGCACAAAATGTACAAGACAGCTAGACAACAATATAATCTTATAGTAACTAAACCGAAATTTTGCATCCTTTAAAACCAACCACTAAAGTAAATAAAACTGCTCAGCTGTAATTTGTTGTCAATTGGCATTAGAAGCGATTACTGTAGTAATAACAATTTTAATTTGGCTTGAAAAGACAAATTTCTGTTCTTTCTATTTCTTTTTCTTCCCTTTTATTCTTCCGCTCTTTTTGGACACAGTTTTCAAGCTAGAGACACAAAATTTGTAACAGGCTCACAGGACACAAAGGAGAAGTGTGCTTTTACCTAGATAAGGAATCCGAGGCAAATCTCAAGACTTTTTCCGCGTTAACTATAATGGGAACAATCCTCATATGTGGACATTTCGAGGTCTTAGGGTCATGTGATCAAAACAGTTTTATGGTCATAAACACATACCCACCAAGCCCCCTCACAGACACAGGTGCACTCACCTCCTGACCTGTTCATTCCTCAGAAGGGTGGATACGTCCTCCCGAAACGATTGCTTTATGTCTGAATAAAATATAGGGGTTCTCCCCGTTTATCACCTGCTCATCTGAGTAGCGTTCTGGTTCCTCTTTCTGTTCTATATTTGTTCCCTGGCCACACGTCCTAACTTCAGTCACATGCTCCCCTGCCTAATATGGACTGTAACAGGATTGGTTAGAGGTTACTAGTAGTTAACCAACCTGCAGTAATTTAGGTTTGGGCATGTGCAGAGAACACAGTGGTCTGTGACCACACTGTGTGATACTGGAATGCAGGAAAATTAAACTCCTTTCTCATGTTAGGAAGGTATATTTCCCAGCACCCACATCAAAATGAGAGGTGAGACACAGATTACTGTTTTTTTATCAAGGTGTTCTACCATCTGATTTAGTGTTGTTATGAGGTTTTAGTTGCCCTTTATTTTTTATGTGCCTTGTATATCTGTGTTCTTCCTCAGTGATTTTCTCATCCCATTTAGTAGAGTTTATATTAAGTCCAATGTTTTTCAAACCTCATATCGTTTAGTATCCAATCACCATGCAGCTTTGTGTACTGCGCTTGGCAACTATAATTCATTGGTCTGCTAGTGTATTACTGTTCTGCACAGTTAGTCAGGGGATGTTTGATGTTGTAGTTTAACAGTATCTAGAAATCCCCATCATGCACCTCTCACAGCTTATTCTGATTTGTTTATTGACACAGTGCACAGAGATATAACCAAATTGTTCACTATTTTGCAGGTCCAGGCCACGGTGGTTGGTCTCCTGGCTGCTATCGCTGCAATTATCCTGGGCGCCCTGTCTAAAGGTTATGTGGAACTGGACCAAGCTGCTGTCCTTTGTGCCAGCAGCGTTACTACTGCATTCATTGCTGCTCTCTCCTTGGGTATGTTCTACGACTTTCATCTTTATTGGAACACTAACAGGGAGATTCAATAAAAGTTCTTATTGTTTAAAATGGTGCTAATTTAGCCCCAACCAATCAGATCTTATTTAACATTTGAAAGCTAATATCTGATTGGTTGGTGCAAAATTAGCACCATTTTAAATGATAAGAAATGTTATTAACCCTGCATGTAATTAACGGAAAAGCAGTTAAAACCCTCTAGCATTGGTCCTGAAGTGTGAGAGATGAGTAAGAAATCATAGCATCACCAATATCCATATGGATACACAGATAACAGAAGTGAGGAATCCTGGGATACAGGCTTTTGTGCTAAACGGAAAAAGAGAAAGAAATCTCCTTTTAGCGTAGATAGCCTGATCAGTTGCACACAGAGGTATATACAACAATTGGTTAGGCACCGGCACCAATATATATACTTATAGTGGTTTCATTTGCGAATAGGTGCTCCCCCATAAACTATATATCGAACCACAAAAAGACAAAAAAAGTATAAAATGGGCACACTATGCGCTGAGTAATGTAAAAAATATATTCAAGTTTATTCACCACTTATGGTACATATAGATAATTGTTACTATATCACACTCCCAAATCCCATCCCAAAAATAAGTAAAAACATCCCCCTATTGACCTTATCCTGCTTACCTACGCAATATACCGTTATATTGTATAAAAAAGTACTAAACCAGTTATAATGGCCGATCAACACCATACAAACACATCACCCATATAATCCAACAGATCAGCAGTGAGGCTATCGCACTTACACAACACCACAGATCGCCGGTGTAGGAGAGGCAAGGAGGTCGGGGGCCATTAAAAGAACACCAGACGTGTTTCGTCCACCATTGCGGACTTCCTCAACGGCACAAGAAGTGTGCACACAGAGGGTTCGAATTATCAGATCAGAATAAACTTAATACCCCGTATCCTAGTCCCACATCTGTGTCCCCAACTTGTCTGTTGTGCTAAACCCAAGACCTTTCCATCTAAGGGTTTCCTGCTCTGGCCTATCTTGTGTTTATACAAACAGGGCATTGAACTCAACCGTTTGGTACTTTTCATACTGCATTGATTTAATGAATTGGGGCATTAAAGGTGCCCAAACACTGCATGAAATTAAAGGGCATGTTCACTCTCACAAAATACTGGTCAATTCCAACCAATATAGTATGAATTACTAACCAGATATTTAAGGATAATTATTGTCTCCATTCTGGCAGAGTAATATGGCCCCTCCCTCCATGCAGTCAATCAAGGCTGTAACTGCTGACATCACAACAAATGATTGACTGCTGTTTCACCTGCTTCCTCAAACTACACAGCCTGACTCATGTTACAGGGTTGATCATAAAGTGTGATCCTGCTGGGGAAGATCAGCAGGTTAGGACCACTGGGAAAGTAGATGTTTTAGCCAAAAAAAAATGACTGTCGAATGGGCTGGAAGTGTAGGGCCACCTTTAGAACAGTCACCAATGTGTGTCTGTGTGTGAAATTCTTTTTCATTTTTTTATTCAGTGACAGTGTTAATGACAATTTATTTATCTTATTAAAGGAATTGTACACTGAAAAAACTTCATTCCAATCTATAAATAAATAAATGTAAACAACACTCTGATGTGTTTGTGTTGCTGCTTGTCTTAAATCCAGCACTTGTTTTGCCCAAGCTCAGTCCCCCAGCCCCCTGCCAGATTATCTGACTCTTTGTGAGGGCAAGCATGCTCAGTAGTCCCTATGAGGCAGCATTACAAGAGGGAATTTCCCACCATGCCGTTCAGGTACCAACTGTCACCATTCCAGCTTCAGCAAAACTATACATAACAGAAAAGGTTAAGATACTAAGGCATGTGATTGACAGCTGAAATGTAAGATGTTTCAGACTGGATATCTAAAGAAATAGGAGACAGATCAACAAAAAAAATGGTACACTGATAGTTGGGAAGAATTATAGTTTCCAGTAATGTGCAATTTAAAAAAAACTAATTTCCCAGTGTACATATCCTTTAAATTATGCAGGTTGTGCTATGAGATAAGAGCATTACAAACAGAATAGGAACAAGAACATAAGTGTAAAACCCATTCTAGTTGATGGCATTTTATAAAGAGGTTTATAGCACATCCTTTAAGTAAGACGAGGACCGGCCTTAAAGTTTAGGGTAAAGCACATTTTCCCGACTAACAGCCCTGAAACATCTGGCACCTGAACGACGATTATAATTCTATTATCACTTGTATTTTTTCTTATTGCCACAGGGTGTCAGAATGGTTCAAGCGACCAAATATAAACGTCTGGCAAACCTATACAAACTGATAGACCAGAGTAAAAAGTTTGCTTGTCCTTTTAATTTGCAGCAGCCAATCAGAAGTTACCTTGTTACTGGGTTATTGCTGTTAGATAACATCTGATTGATTGCAACAGATTAATAGCACAGGTGCCTCTTTTTGCATCAGCCCCGTTGTACTTTTTCTAATGTTGTGGCAAACTTAATTACCTGTATATTAGTATATTAACAAGGTATTACAGAATATTCCCTATGAAACGAGCGATAGAGGTTATGAATGTGTTTTAATCAATGCAGTTCTCTGTTATGTTGTCTAGGTCTGGTGATGATCGGAGTTATCATTCTATCCAGGAAGATTGGAATTAATCCTGACAATGTTGCAACCCCCATTGCTGCAAGCCTTGGAGATCTCATCACACTGTCCCTATTGGCTGGTGTCAGCAGCACGTTGTTCAAATACATTGGTATGGGAGATATGCAGGTTACTCTGGGGACATGTATCTGCATGTTAGAGGAATAACACCATTACTGGGATTATTGTTGTTATTAGTCAGAGCTTTATTCTAAGGGGAAGTTTATGTCACAATGACTTACATGAAAAGACAAAACAAGGAATAGACTAGCCAAGTGCTTCTAGTTGCTGAAAAATTTAACTCCCAGAATCCCCTGGTAGCCATCCTAAACCCTTTTAAAAAGGATGTTAAAGGGAAACTATAGTGCGTATAAAGTTTTTTTAAAAACAGTTCGAATAAAAAGTACCTGAGGCGGGGAAGTAGGATTGGTGCTTTTATCCTCCCAATATAATTTCTATGAGGAGCAGCAGGACAAAGAAAACTGCTTCTGCCAGTCTTCCTGAATGCTTCAGCACATCTTTAATATAGAATGGCCCAGGGCCATAACCTGGCAGATGAAAACTGTGCTGTAGCTCCTCAACAAAACAACACTGGAAGGTGGGAATAATCATTCCTATATCCCTGCCCCAGGTGCTTTTTTTATTTTTACAAAGTTCATTTTTACAGTATAGTTCTCCTTTAATGTTACATGGTTTATCTGTATTTATTACTGAACCCCGTGGTAATAACCTCTCTACCCCCAGATATCCAGTACCTGTCCCCCTTAATCTGTGCTATCTTCATCATCCTCATACCTCTGTGGGTAGCTGTGGCGAAACAGAGTCCGTCCATTGCAGAGGTGCTGAAATCAGGGTGGCAGCCGGTTATTGTGGCCATGTCAATTAGCAGGTAATGTCCCATATAAGCTCCTCCCTCTCCTGCTCCATTGATATGAATATATTTTATATCTCTCCCCTGTGGCTATTTTATTTTTTTTCCTTTCCTTTACAGCATCGGTGGGCTAATTCTGGACAAAACTGTCACAGACCCCAAGTTTGAAGGAATGGCCGTATTTACCCCTGTTATTAATGGTTTGTGTCTCTATTTCCTTCCTTTTTCATCTGTTTATGTTAAAATACTGTGCAGATAACAATAACAAATGTATCCATAAACAATCTCCTAGTAATAGAAAGGGAAGCACATGGCCTCTGTATTTACAGCTTTGTAATTCTCCATACAGTAATTTAATGTCCATACATTTAATGTCCATTGATCTCGGACTCGGTGGCTCAGTGGTTAGCACGGATTCCTTGCAGCGCTGAGGTCCTGAGTTCGATTCCACCCTTGGACACATCTGCATTGATGTTCTCCCCGTGCTTGCGTGGGTTTCCTCCGGGCACTCCGGTTTCCCCCACAATCATAAAGACATATTGATAGGTTGTATGTGTACATAAAGTGATTAGATTGTAAGCTCCTTGGGACAGGGGCTGATGTGAATTGAGTAAATAATTATAAAGCGCTGCGGAATATGTAGAGCTATATAAGAAATAAAATACTTACGTACAAATACATACTAGGACTAGCACAGAGCCACTATCATAGTGAAACTCTCCAAATTCGTTCATCTCTATTTAAGACTAATACAGTGGAATTAGCATGCTTTCATTCTTAATACAATAAATGGGATTCACGGCATTCTAACCAATGTCTGCCATACACTTGGCTGATATTAAATAAATCCCGATCTTACGGGATTTGATTAATATCGACATGGGATTGGGGCCAATCCTTGCCATGCCGGAGGAACACAGCTGATTCAGTGCGGTTAATAATAATGTATATTGCTGATAGATTCCAATTGAATCTGTATGTGCAACCGGAATTAAAAATCTATTCCCACATTTTAGGCAAAATGTTTTTGGGGGAAAAAATATCCCTTTAATTGGGTGTCACGTTCAGATGGGTGTGTGTTGTTTCCCTGGATTGGTTAACAGACAAATAGGAATTATATCTACGGTTTATTGTCATGGACATTTTCCAACAACCAATACAATGTTTACACTTCTCCTTTTAAAGGGAACAGATGTTTGCTGAAATTAAAGGGCATGTTCACGCTTAATACAAAATACTGGCCAATTGTCAGTTATCTGCACCCAATTCCAACCGATATATTATGAATTACTAACCAGATATTTAAGGATAATTATTGTCCCCATTCTTGAGTAAGTTGGCCCCTCCCTCCATGATGTCAATCAAGGTGACTGCTGACATTACAACAAATGATTGACTGCTGTTTCCCCTGCTTCCTCCGCTGCACATGCTCAAGCTTATAAAAAGCTCATTGAGACAGAAATGGAGAGAAAAGGGGCAATACTTAAATGGCATCTATACCGAAAAATAGGTTATTTTAAATTGACCATAACTGGAAACTATAATTCTTCCCAACCACCACAGTATAATTTTTTTTTGTTGATCTGCCCCCTATTTCTTTAGATATCCAATCTAAAACTTCTTACATTTCAGCTGTCAATCAAGTTCCTTGCTCTCAAAAACTATTCTTCTGTGAGTAGTTTTACTGTAGCTGGAATGGTGACAGAGATTTGACAGTTGGAATGCTGTGTGCAGGCTTGACAGTTGGTTTGTGGGGAAAAAGTCAGGTCAGATGGAAGTGGGAGTGGTTTAAAGAGGGAGGGGGGATACTGCTCCTAAACAAAATGTGTGCTGGATTGAAGGCATGCAGCAACACACGCAAATCAGAGTGGTAATTACATGTATTCAATTATAGATTAAGATGAGGCAAAGTCATTTTTTCAGTATAGTGTCCCTTTAATATATATTTAATGTGATAAAATATCTGGTTACAAATGCATATAATAATGTGCTAAAAATAGCAGTTGGAGTTAGGGACAAATAAATGATAAGTGACCACTTTTTATTAAGGGTCATGCCCTTTAGAAAAAGATACAGAGAAATGAAATGTTCTTATCCTGTGCTCAATTTTTAGGGTTAAAATCAAATCAAGCCACCCAGAGCAATTGTTATGACTTGAAACTTACTCATCCCAGCTGCCGTGTTGCACAGCAGATAAAGAACTAGTGATGCACCAGTATGGCCCTCTATTACTTTTTATTCGGATAGTATTCTGTCTCTGACGTGTGTTTTAAGACTCGGTGATATATTATGGAAACGACAGGAATATTACAGCCCTGTGAGATTTTTAAATGATAGGTTTACAAATGTGGAAACAGCAAAAGCAAAAAGACCCATGGGATTTGGTTGAATGGAACCTTCCAACTTACATTGCCAAACTGTATATGTGGCACTTGGCTGACAGAAGCTGCGCCAACACTGGGTCCTGTCACATTTGTCAGTTGCACATTTGTGATAATGTTTGTCATCAATTTTGTACTAAGAGAAGCCATATTAGTCCCACCCAACACTTAAAGTAAGAAATAGTATGAATGGGAGATGCCATGCCAAGTGTAATGAGAGATGAGCACAGGTGTGGTTCTTAAGTTAATTGTTTAACATCCAATCGTGCTTTTTGGGGAACAAAAATCCCAGTATTTAGGGATCCTGGCCTTGTGCAGTTATACAAATAGGGAATTTCGGAGAGCTACAGTCAGGGCCGTTTCAGGGCATAAGCGACCTAGGGGAAATGCTAGGGCCCCATTCAGATGTGGAGGGCACCATTTAAAGGCTGGGTACACACCAGCAATATTTTCATCCCGACCAACTGCTCATCACTAGTGACCAGTCGGCTGGGTCGAATCACTGGTGGTCGTGCTTTTACGACACACCGAAAAACACACAAAAGGGCAACCGAGATTGGTCGTGGCCACCCGTAAATACACCATCAAATTTTTCAGGCCAACTGACCACTACATGGTAATATTGGTCCGTCAGAAAAATTGTATGGTGTGTACCCAGCCTAAAAGACATAAGGATTATCAATAAAAGTTCTTATCATTAAAATGGTGCTAATTTTGCCCCAACCAATCAGATCTTGCTTTCAAATGTTAAATAAGGTCTGATGGTTGGGGCAAAATTAGAACTTTTATTGAATACCCTCTATGCCTTTTAGGCTGGGTACACACCATACAATTTTTCTGACAGACCAATTACCATGTACGGTCGTTGGCCTGAAAAATGTGATTGTGTATTTGAATCTCCTGAGAGATCCTTATCAGCCATAGAGCAACAGTCAGTTACAGGTTGAGTTTCCTGTGCCTCTCTGTTTGAATACATGTAATCATATTGGCTGTGTTTTCTAATCTACACAAAGACTAATCCACAAGGTGATTGGGGGAAATTTCAGCTGGAAGGGGGCACATGGTAAGACTTATTTTGGTCACCAAAATGGCTAAAACCGGCCCTGTGGGGACCAACTCAGTCGCAGTGACCAATGTGTGCCTGCTGGCTATGTGAAGTATGTATGTATAGCTTATTTATAAAGCGCCACTTCGGACGCAGCGCTGTACAATAACGAAATACAATAAAGTCATACAAGGGGGATAAATACATACCGTATATACTCAAATATAAGTCGGTCCGAGTATAACCGAGGTACCTATTTCTAACTAAACAATTAGTAAAAATGATTGAGGCTTTAGTTGCCCTTTAAATGGACAGCAAAATTCCCATACAGTAATCCCATACAGTAATAACCATACTGTATTTAGATATTACTGTATGTGACTACTGTATGGGAATGCTGCTGTCCATTTATAGGCAACTAAAGCCTCAAAACATACAGAATCAGAAGGCAATCTATTTAAAGGGTATCTCCACTTGTATTTTCAACATTGGTAATCCAGTTCTATTGAAGAACGAGGGGTAAAGGAGCGGTGCCTTACCTTCCGTTCTTCAATAGACAAACAGAGCCAGAGAGAAGTAAGAAACTTACCCGCTCGCTCGCTCCCCCCGGCGCGTAGTCTGACAGGTCCTGACGGACCTTGTCTTCTATGCGCATGCCGATCTATGCGCATAGAAGACAAGGTCCGTCGGGACCTGTCAGACTAAGCGCCGGGAGCGAGCGAGCGGGTAAGTTTCTCCTTCTCTCCTGGCTCCTGTGTGTTCTATTGAAGAATGGAAGGTAAGGCACAGGTTCTTCAATAGAACTGGATTCCCAAATGTTGAAATACGAGTGGAGATACCCTTTAACAATAGATACCATCCTCCTGATTCACTATTGTTTTCAGGCATTAGTTTTCCCTTTATATTAAGAGTAATCCCCAATTCTTGGCACTTCAGGTGTTTTAAAACTACAACTCCCAGCATGCTTTAGTTGCTTGGAGTTGTAGTTTACAAACATCTGCAGTGGAACTGCAAACCCCCCCTACCCAACCTTTTCCTCCCTCCCTACCAGTAAAAATAGAGCTGAATAACTAAAAAACTGAAATACCGGCAGCATTTGGCAACTTTCACTAACTTGTAAGAAGAATCCGGACGGATTCTTCTAACAAGTAAGTGACTGACCCAAGTATAAGTGGAGGTTCAGTTTTCAGGCTGTTTTTACAGTTTGGTTACCACATAGGTAGGATATAAGGGTAGATTTATCATATAAGATATATAGATATCATATACTTTGCTGGTTACCAGTAGGTAGGATGTAAGGGTAGATTTATCATATATAGATATATAGATATCATATACTTTGCTGGTTACCAGATAGTAGGATGTAAGGGTAGTTTATCATATATAATATTAGATATCATATACTTGCTGGTTACCGGATACGTAGGATTTAAGGTAGATTTATCATATATAGTATATATGATACCATATACTGTGCTGGTTACCAGATAGGTAGGATGTAAGGGTAGATTTATCATATATAGATATATATACCATATACTGTGCTGGTTACCGGATAGGTAGGATGTAAGGGTAGATTTATCATATATAGATAATAGATATCAATACTTTGCTGTTACCAGATAGGTAGGATGTAGGGTAATTTATCATCTATATATATAGATACCATATCCTGTGCTGGTTACCAAGATAGGTAGGATGTAAGGTAGATTTATCATATATAGATTATAGATATCATATACTTTGCTGGTTACCAGATAGGTAGGATGTAAGGGTAGATTTATCATATATAAATATATAGATATCAATCAACAGTGCTGGTTACCAGATAGGTAGGATGTAAGGGTAGATTTATCATATATAGATACCATATACTGTGCTGGTTACCAGATAGGTAGGATGTAAGGATAGATTTATCATATATAGATATATAGATACCATATACTGTGCTGGTTACCAGATAGTAGGATGTAAGGGTAGATTTATCATATATAGATATATAGATACCATATACTGTGCTGGTTACCAGATAGGTAGGATGTAAGGCTAGATTTATCATATATAGATATATAGATATCATATACTGTTCTGGTTACCACATAGGTAGGATATAAGGGTAGATTTATCATATATTCATATATAGATATCATATACTGTGCTGGTTACCAGATAGGTAGGATGTAAGGGTAGATTTATCATATATAGATATAAGATACCATATCTGTGCTGGTTACCAGATAGGTAGGATGTAAGGGTAGATTTATCATATATAGATTATAGAACCATATACTGTGCTGTTTACCAGATAGGTAGGATGTAATGGTAGATTTATCATATTAGATATATAGATACCATATACGTGCTGGTTACCAGATAGGTAGGATGTAAGGGTAGATTTATCATATATAGATATATAGATACCATATACTGTGCTGGTTATCAGATAGGTAGGATGTAAGGTAGATTATCATATATAGATTATAGATATCTACACTGTGCTGTGTTACAGGATAGGTAGGATGTAAGGGTAGATTTATCATATATAGATATATAAATATCATAGACTGTGCTGGTTACCACATAGGTAGGATGTAAGGGTAGATTTATCATATATAGATATATAGATACCATATACTGTGCTGGTTACCAGATAGGTAGGATGCAAGGGTAGATTTTATCATATATAGATATATAGATACCATATACTGTGCTGGTTACCAGATAGGTAGGATGTAGGATAGATTTATCATATATAGATATAAGATATCATATACTGTGCTGGTTACCAAGATAGGTAGGATGTAAGGGTAGATTTATCATATATAGATATATAGATATCATATACTGTGCTGGTTCCAGATAGGTAGGAGTAAGGGTAGATTTATCATATATAGATATATACCACATACTGTGCTGGTTACCAGATAGTTAGGATGTAGGGTAATTTATCATATATAATATATAGATACCATATACTGTGCTGGTTACCGGATAGGTAGGATGTAAGGGTAGATTTTATCATATATAGATATATAGATACCATATACTGTGCGGGTTACCGGATAGTAGGATGTAAGGGTAATTTATCATATATAGATATATAGATACCATATACTGTGCTGGTTACCGGATAGGTAGGATGTTAGGGTAGATTTATCATATATAGATATATAAATATCATATACTGTGCTGTTTACCAGATAGGTAGGATGTAAGGGTAGATTTATCATATATATATATAGAATATCATATACTGTGCTGGTTACCAGATAGGTAGGAATGTAAGGGTAGATTTATCATATATAGATATATAGATACCATATACTGTGCTGGTTACCAGATAGGTAGGATGTAAGGGTAGATTTATCATATATAGATATATAGATACCATATACTGTGCTGGTTACCAGATAGGTAGGAGTAAGGGTAGATTTATCATATATAGATATATTAGTACCATTACTGTGCTGGTTACCGGATAGGTGCAATGTAAGGGTAGATTTATCATATATAGATATATAGATACCATATACTGTGCTGGTTACCGGATAGGTATGATGTAAGGTGTAGATTTATCATATATAGATATATAGATACCATATACTGTGCTGGTTACCGGATAGGTAGGATGTAAGGGTAGATTTTATCATTAAAGATACTATATACTGTGCTGGTTACCGGATAGGTAGGATGTAAGGGTAGATTTATTATATATAGATACCATATACTGTGCTGGTTACCAGATAGGTAGGATGTAAGGGTAGATTTATCATATATAGATATATAGATATCATATACTGTGCTGGTTACCGGATAGGTAGGATGTAAGGGTAGATTTATCATATATAGATATCATATACTGTGCTTTTTACCGATAGGTAGGATGTAAGGATAGATTTATCATATATAGATATATAGATATCATATGCTGTGCTGGTTACCGGATGGGTAGGATGTAAGGGTAGATTTATCATATATAGATATATAGATACCATATACTGTGCTGGTTACCAGATAGGTAGGATGTAAGGGTAGATTTATCATATATAGATATATAGGTATCATACACTGTGCTGGTTACTAGATAGTGTAGGATATAAGGGGAATTTATCATATATAGATATATAGATACCATATACTGGCTGGTTACCGGATAGGTAGGATGTAAGGGTAGATTTATCATATATAGATATATAGATATCATATACTGTGCTGGTTACCAGATAGGTAGGATGTAAGGTGATTTACCCATATATAGATATATAGATATCATATACTGTGCTGGTTACCAGATAGGTAGGATGTAAGGGTAGATTTATCATATATATATTATATATATATATATACCATATACTGTGCTGTTACCGGATGGTAGGATGTAGGGTAGATTTATACTATTTAGATATATAGATATCATACACTGTGCTGGTTACTAGATAGGTAGGATATAAGGGGAGATTTATCATATATAGATACCATATACTGTGCTGGTTACCAGATTGGTAGGATGTAAGGGTAGATTTATCATATATAGATATATAGATACCATATACTGTGCTATCTGTTGTATTCAATTAGATCAACTGGACTTGAAATGTAGTTCTTGAAGACGTTTCGCTAGTCATCCGACTGCTTTCTCAATTCAGAATGACTTGTACAAGAATCTGTGGAAATTATGTACCCTGGAAAATCCCAATTAGCTATCACAGCCGGTGTTAAGGGTGTGATTAGATAGTGGCTAAGAGGTGTTTATAGGACCCGCCAAGTAAGGTGTTAAAACAGCATTGTACATGGCAGCCAGTTGGTGTCGACCCCCCCACCTCTATTTAGGCTTGGTTTCTTTATTTTCACATAAATGGCCTCCTTAACACCTCCTTGAACCAGTCACGTTCCTTCGCCAGTAGTTAACATTACAATCTTCAAAGGTATGTCCTTTATCCTTAAGATGCAAGGTACACGGCTGAGTCCTGACCGAGGAATTGGCTCTTCTGTGCTGGGCCATACGTTGATGCAGTTGCTGTTTGTGTCTCCCCACATACAAATCAGAGCATTCTTCACTGCACTGCACTGCATATATGATGTCGCTTTTCTTGTGTTTAGGTATTGGGTCTTTCGGATGTACCAGTTGCTGCCTCAGGTGTTGTTCGGTTTAAAGCAGACAGGGATACGATGTTTTTTGAAAATTCTTCTTAATTTCTCGGAGACCCCTGCTACATATGGGATGACCATGTTCTTCCTCCTGTCTTGCTTTTCCCCCTTCACTGTTGGTATTCGTGTCTTTCTTTTTCCTTCTACTTCTTTTGACAAAGGCCCGTCTGGATATCCACAAGTTTTAAGGGCTCCTCTGAATGTTTCATTTCTTTAGCCTTCGCCTCTGTGCTAGTGGGGATGTTCTCGGCTCTGTGTTGCAGGGTTCTGATGACCCCCAGCTTGTGATCTAAAGGGTGGTGGGAGTCAAACATCAATACTGACTGTGTGTGTTTGGTTTTCTGTAAACCTCTACTTCCAGTTTACCATTTCTTAACTTCTCTACCAAGCAGTCCAAGAAAGCCAGTTTGTTGTCTGTATCTCTTCTCCTTTGTGATTTAATGTTTGGTCCACCCATTATGTGTTCTGTGAAAGCTTGTACTTCCTTCTGGTGGATTTTAACCCAGGTTCATCCACATATCTGAACCAGTGGCTGGGTGCTATGCCCTTAAAGTGTTAAGCGCCTGTGTTTTCTACCTTATCCATGTAAAGGTTGGCCACAATAGGTGAAACTGGAGATCCATGCACATCCATGTTTTTTGCTTATAGAACTTATCCCTGTATTTGAAATAGGTGGTATTCAGGCACAAGTCCAACAAGGACACACCTGTTCTGGGTTGAGATCAGTTTCTGCTGGTAAGAGTGCTGTCTTGGCCAGCCGTTTTCTCACCATGTCAACAGCCTCCTTGGTGGTATACAAGTGAAGAGAGATGTCACATCATAGGACACCATAGTTTCTCTCTACACCGAGTACTATATCTTCAATCTTGTTGGTGAATCCTGAGAGTTCTGGATGTGATGCTTAGAACTTCCCACCAAAGGTCCTAAGATGTTAGCTAGATATTTTGAGGCAGCACTGGTACATCCGAAAGACCAATACCTAACACAAGAAAAGCGAATCATATACGCAGTGCAGTGCAGTGAAGAATGCTCTGATTTGTATGTGGGGGAGACCAACAGCAACTGCATCAACGTATGGCCTAGCACAGAAGAGCCAATTCCTCGGGTCAGGACTCAGCCGTGTATCTGCATCTTAAGGATAAGGACATACCTTTGAAGATTGTAATGTTAACATACTGGCGAAGGAACGTGACTGGTTCAAGAGAGTTGTTAAGAGGCCATTTATGTGAAAATAAAGAACCAAGCCTAAATAGAGGTGGGGGGGTTCACACCAACTGTCTGCCATGTACAATGCGTTTTAAACGTTTCTGGGCGTTACCATAACACTCTCTTAGCCACTATCTATCACACCCTTAACACCTGGCTGTGATATGCTAATTGGGATTTTCCAGGGTAACTATAATTGACCACAGATTCTTGTACAAGTCATTCTGATTGAGAAAGCCAGTCGGATGACTAGCGAACGTCTTCAAACTACATTTCAAGTCCAGTTTGATCTAATTGATACAACAGATTACATGACTGGATGAATGAGAACCTTCACAAGCATATACTGTGCTGGTTACCAATAGGTAGGATGTAAGGGTAGATTTATCATATATAGATATAGATACCATATACGGTGCTGGTTACCAGATAGGTAGGATGTAAGGGTAGAATTATCATATATATAACCATTACTAGTGCTGTTACCGGATAGGTGGATTCAGGGTAGATTTATCATATATAGATATATAGATATCATAACTGTTTCTGTTACCAGATAGGTAGGATTGTAGGATAGATTATATATTAGATATATATATACCATATACTGTGCTGGTTACCAGATAGTAGGATGTTAGGGTAGATTTATCTATAGATATAATAATACCATATACTGTGCTGGTTACCAGATAGGTTGGATGTTGGGTAGATTTATCATATATAGATATTAGATACCATATACTGTGCTGGTACCAGATAGGTAAGATGTAAGGGTAGATTTTTTCATATATAGATATATAGATACCATAATCCTGTGCTGGTTACCAATAGGTGGATGTAAGGGTAGATTTATCATATATGATATATAGAATACCATATACTGTGCTGGTTACCAGAAGTCGGATGTAAGGGTAGATTTATCATATATATATTATAGTGCCATATACTGTGCTGGTTACCAGATGGTAGGATGTAAGGATACTTTATCATATAGAGATAATAGATTACCATATACTGTGGCTGGTACCAGTAGTTCGGATGTAAGGGTAGATTTATCATATATAGATAATAGATACCATATACTGTGCTGGTTACCAGATAGGTAGGATGTAAGGATACATTTATCATAATAGATATATATATCCATATACTGTTGCTGGTTACCAGATAGGTAGGATGTAAGTAATTTTATCATATATGATATATATATACCATATACTGTTCTGGTTACCAATAGGTAGGATATAAGGATAGATTTATCATATAAGATATATAGTATCATATACTGTGCTGGTACCAGATAGGTAGGTATAAGGATAGATTTATCATATATAGATATATAGATATCATATACTGTGCTGGTTACCAGATATGGTAGGATGTAAGGGTGATTTTATCAATATAGATATATATATATACCATATACTGTTCTGGTTACCAGAAGTAGGATATAGGATAGATTTATCATATATAGATTATATAGATACCATATACTGTGCTGGTTACCAGATAGGTAGGATGTAAGGCTAGATTATCATATATAAGATATAGATATCATATACTGTGCTGGTTACCAGATAGGTAGGATTAGGTAGATTTATCATATATAGATATATAGATATCATAACTGCGCTGGTTACCAGATAGGTAGGATTTAAGGGTAGATTTATCATATATAATAATAGATACCATATACTGTGCTGTTTACCAGATAGGTAGGATGTAAGCTAGATTTATCATATATAGAGATCTAGATACCATATACTGTGCTGGTTACCAGATAGGTAGGATGTAAGGGTAGATTTATCATATATAGATATATAGATACCATATACTGTGCTGGTTACCGGATAGGTAGGATGTAAGGATAGATTTATCATAATAGATATATAGATACCATATACTGTGCTGGTTACCGGATAGGTAGTATGTAAGGTAGATTTATCATATATAGATATATAATACCATATACTGTGCTGGTTACCGGATAGGTAGGATGTAATGGTGATTTATCATTATAGATATATAGATATCATTACCTGTGAATACTGTTCTGGTTTACCAGATCGGAGGAATGTAGGGTAGATTTATCCATATAGATATATAGATAGCATACACTGTGTGCTGTTACCGGAAGGTAGAATGTAGGTCGATTTTCATATATAGATCTATAATTTCATAACTGCTGGTTACCAGATAGTAAGGATGTAGGGGTACATTACTCACTATATATTATATGATCCATCTATAGCTGTGCTGGTTACCAGATACGTAGAGATGTAAGGTGTAGATTTAATCCATATAGTATATATAAATCCATATTAACGGCTGGTTACCACGATAGGTAGGAGTGTAGGTAGATTTATCATATATACGATCATAGATACCATATACTGTGCTGGTTACCGGATAGGTAGGATGTACAGGGATCTCAATGATATATATCATATACTTTGCGGTACCAGTATGTAGGATTAAAGTGATTATCATAATCAGCATATACTGTGCTGGTTACACAATAGGTAGGATGTAAGGGTAGGATTTATCATATCGTGATATAGATATCAATATCCTTTGCTGGTTACCAGATAGGTAGGTATGTAAGGGTACGATTTTATCATATAAAGATATATAGATATCTATACTGTGCTGGTTACCACAGAATAGGTAGGATGTAAGGTAGATTTATCATATATAGATTATATACCATATACTGTGCTGTTACCATATAGGTAGGATGTACGGGTAGATTTATCATATATAGAATATAATACCATATACTGTGCTGGTTACCAGATAGGTAGGATGTAAGGTAGATTTATCTAATAGATATATATATACAAAAAATATATACGTGCTGGTTACCAGTAGGTAGGAATGTAAGGGTAGATTTATCATATATAATATATAGATCCATATACTGTGGCTGGTTACCGATCAGGTAGTATGTAAAGGTAGATTATCATATATAGATATATAATATCATATACTGTGCTGGTTACCAGATAGGTAGGATGTAAGGGTAGATTTATCATATATAGATATATGATATACATATACTGTGCTGGTTACCAGATGGTAGGATGTAGGTAAGATTTATCATATATAGATTATAGATACCATATACTGTGCTGGTTACCAATAGGTAGATGTAAGGGTAGATTTATTATATAGTATATATAGATCCATATACTGTGCTGGTTACCAGATAGGTAGGATGTAAGGGTAGATTTATCATATAAATATATATGATACCATATACTGTGCTGGTTACCAGATAGGTAGGATGTAAGGGTAGATTTATCATATTAGATATATAGATATCATCACTGTGCTGGTTACCAGCATAGATGTAGAGGTAGATTTTAATATATAGATCTATAACTGAGTGCTGGTTACGATAGTTAGGATGTAAGGGTAGATTTATACATATATAGATATACAGATACCATATACTGTGCTGGTTACCAGATAGGTAGGATGAAGGTAACTTTATCATATAGTAATATAGATACCATATACTGTGCTGGTTACCGATAGGTAGGATGTAGGGATAGATTATCATATATAGATATCATAGATACATCTGTGCTGGTTACCAGATAGGTAGGATGTAAGGGTAGATTTAATATATAGATTATAATATACCATATACTGTGCTGGTTACCGAAGTAGGGGGGTAGGCATGTACGGGTAGATTTTATCATATTAGATATATAGTATCACCATAATACTGTGCTGGTTACCATCGGTTAGGATGTAAGGGTAGATTTATCATATATAGATATTAGATACCATATACTGTGCTGGTTCCAGATAGGTAGGATTAAGGGTAGATTATCATATATGATATATCGCTACTGTGCTGTTTACCAGATAGGTAGGATTAAGGTAGATTTTCATATATGATATATAATATCATATACTGTGCTGTTACCAGATAGGTAGGATGTAATAGGTATATTTATCATATACAGATATATGATACCATATACTGTGCTGTTCCAGATAGGTAGGATGTAAGGTAGATTTATCATATATAGATATAGATATCATATACTGTGCTGGTTACCAGATAGGTAGGATGTAAGGTAATTTATCATATTAGATATATAGATAACCATATACTGTGCTGGTTACAGATAGGTAGGATGTAAGGGTAGATTTATTATATAGATATAATACATATACTGTGCTGGTTACGCTATAATAGGTAGATGTAAGGGTAGATTTATCATATTAGATTCTATATTTCCATATACTGTGCTGGTTACCGATAGGAGGTATTTAGGGTAGATTTTATCATATATAATATATCGATACATATACTGTGCTGGTTACCAGGATAGGTGTTTAAAGGAGATTTAGCTATTAGATATATGATCCCAATCGTGCTGGTTTACCAATAGGTAGGATGTAGGTAATTTCATATATAGATATATAGATACCATATACTGTCTGGTTACCGATCGGTATGATGTAAGGGTAGATTTATCATATATAGATATAAGATCATATACTGTGCTGGTTACCGTATAGTAGGATGTAAGGGTAGATTTTATCATATATATATATATAATCCATATACTGTGCTGGTTTACCAGATAGGTAGGATGTAAGGGTAGATTTATCATATATAGATATATATACTGTGTGCTGGTTACCAGATAGGTATGATGTAAGGGTAGATTATCATATATAGATATAGATCATAACTGTGCTGGTTTACCGTAGTAGGTAGGAAATTTAAGGGTAGAATTTATATTACAGATCTATAGATATCCTATACTGTGCTGGTTACAGTATAGGTAGGATTAAGGGTAATTTATCATATATAGATAATCAAGATCTCATACTGTTCTGGTTACCAGATAGTAAGGATGTCAAGGGAGATTTATCATATATAGATATATAGATATCATATGTTCTGGTGCTACCGGATGTGGATTGTAGGGTAGATTTATCATATATGATATATAACGATACCATATACTGTGCTTGTTACCGATAGGTAGGATGTAAGGTAGATTTTATCATATATCTGATATATAGATCCTATACTGTGCTGGTTACAATAGGTTAGAGTAAGGGAGATTTTTATCATATATAGATATATAGAATACCATATCTGTGCTGTTACCGGATAGGTAGGATGTAAGGGTGATTTATCATATATAGATCTATAGATATCTTACTGTGCTGGTTACTAATAGGTGGATTAAGGTAGATTATCATATAAGATATAATATACCATATACTGTGCTGGTTACCAATAGGTAGGATGTAAGGGTAGATTATCATATATAGATATATACATATCCATATAACTGTGCTGGTTACCGGATAGTAGGTGTAGAGGGTAGATTATCATTTAAATTATATCATACCTGGGTTTACTAGATTAAAAGGAATTAGCTAATACCATATACTGTGCTGGTTACCAATGGTAGGATGTAAGGGTAGATTTATCAATATAGATATATAGATACCATATACTGTGCTGTTACCTGGATGGTAAGATGTAAGGATAGATTTATCAATATATAGATCTATAGATACACATACTGTGGCTGTTCACAGATAGGGTAGGATGTAGGGTACGATTATCATATATATAATAGATAATATAGATACCATATCACTGTGCTGGTTACCAGAGGAGGTAGGATGTAAGGTAATTTATCATTATTAATATCTAGATATATACTGTGCTGGTTACCAGAAGCTGTAAGGGTAGTATTATCATATATAGATATATAGAACCAATACTGTGCCTGGTTACCGTATATGGTAGGCATTAAGGGGTAAGATTTTCATTAAATAGATATATAGGATACCATATACTCGTGCTGGTTACAGTAGGTAGGATGTAAGGAAGATTTATCATATCTAGATATATAGATGCCATATCTGTTCTGGTTACCAGATAGGTAGGATGTTAAGGATAGATTATCAATATAGATATATATATACCGATATACTGTGCTGGTTCCATATAGTAGGATGTAAGGGTAGATTTATCATATCATAATATTAGACTATCATCATACGGTGCTTGGTTACCAGATAGGTAGGATGTTAAGGGGTAGATTTATCATCTTAGATATATAGATACCATATACTGTGCCAAGGTTACCAGATAGGTATGTGTAATGTATTTATCCAATATAGATATATAGATATCACATACTGTTGCTGGTTACCAGATAGGTAGGGATGTAAGGGTCGATTATCATCATATAGATATATATATACCATATACTGTGCGGTTTCACAGATCGGTATGGATGTAAGGGTAAGATTATTCATATTAGATATATAGATACCATACCTGTGCTGTTTAACCCGATAAGGTAGGGATGTAAGGATAGATTTATCCATATATAGATAATAAGATATCACATACGGTGCTGGTGACCAGATAGTAGGATGTAGGGCTTAGATTTTAATCATATATCGATATAATAGATCCCATAACACTGTGCTGGTTACTCAATAGGTCGGATGTAAGGGTAGATTATCAATAATATAGATTATATAGATACCTAAATATACTGTGCAGGTTTACCGATAGGTAGGATTGTGGATGATTTATCATATATAGATATATAATACCATATACTGTTCTGGGTTACCAGATAGGTCAATGTAAAGGGTAAGATTTATCATATATAGCGATAGATAAACCACTATTACTGTTGCAGTTAACCGGAAAGGTAGGATGTAAGGGTCGATGTTAACCTGCTACTTTGAGGTTTCTTTGACGTAGAGAGAGGAGGAATAGAATTATATAGATGGGAGTCCCAAGAGAGAGAGGTTTAAGTCGAGAGAAGAGTCGAGTGGGGGGTCTGTACAGGAGCTGGTTCGGTGATGAGCGGAGGG
Organism: Hymenochirus boettgeri; assembly: GCA_019447015.1. Lineage (NCBI taxonomy): Eukaryota > Metazoa > Chordata > Amphibia > Anura > Pipidae > Hymenochirus > Hymenochirus boettgeri. Next base: position 25,029 of record JAACNH010002383.1, read on the forward strand.
TACGGGCAGAACATATGGGAGACTAGAGAGGAATAAAGGAGGAGCAGCATAGGAAGGGATTTTTAAAAAACGTTAGGTACTGCCTCCTTAACCCCATTGGTACTTGTCTGTGGACCGTTATTTAGGCGACGTCTGTAACAGATTTTGAGATCCCATCAGAGACCTTCTGCTAGGTGGGAGCAAAATGACCGTTCCCAAACATTGTTACAATCTGTATATTCCCCCGGCCCCTGGCACGGTGTCTGTACACATGTTTGATTGTTATCTATTGTGCGTACAGGCCTTATGGCAAGGCGTGCACTTTCATTCTGTATCTTCCCAATGAAATAAAATAAGTGCGGTTTACGTCATTACTAGGTGGGTCTATACAGAATATTTTTGCCCGTGAAGTATTGCGTAACGCGAAAGAAAATATTTGGACGACTGTTGTAAAACAGGTGTAATTGATAGTCCTTTTATTGAACCAACATGTGTGGCTGGAAACCTGTTGCCATCCACGGCAAGTCGAATCTCCACTTCTCACTTCTTACTTGAGTCATGCCGGGGGTCCTGCCTATAAATGAGGCAGCACTGGCCTAATCCATGTTATCATTCCTTTTTTCTCTTTCGGTAATTGACACTCCCCCTTGTGTGATTTTTAACCCAATACAAACCTGCATCATCCGAGTTACAATCACAGTGTTTTGTAGTTTTATCAGCAGCTGGAGTCTGCATGGTAGAGACGTCCATTCAGTGTGTAGAAGGGGAAATCTTACATTTCTTACTCTCAGCTGTAGCCTGGCCAATGGAAGACATGATCCTTGTAAGGTTCGTCTCCCCATATGCCAGGTCTTGGGCACAAATAGAGACCCTTAAACACCCTATCCGTTACGGTCCTTATCAATAAAAGGTGCAATATACTGCCCATCAAGCTGTTATACAACACTGTAGCGACCATTATAAAGGTATAATCTGATTGTTGAGCGCAAACTAAGCTAGTACACAAACACGCGTTAAATTTTTCCCATAGAGGACCGCAACAATGTTCATCCGTCCATGGGTTTTCCGACCCCGTACCAATCGTTCTTTCGTCCGATTCGGTGTAATGGACCGAACATTCCTGGCGTTGTCGAGCCACCATACATAATTTGGCCCGACCAGACTGAACACACACTGAAATGTTGGTAGGTCGTCGGCTGCATTGTTGTATTTGTGTGTCCTAGCTTTAGCAGCTCAGACACCTTTTTTAAATAGGCCTAAATAAAAGTTTAAGGAATCATAGAATTGTTTTTTTTGGAAATTTCAACAAATATAAATTTTATTAGTGGCTTCCTTTAAATTAGCTAGATTATAATCTTTACACTAAAATGAAGGATAGCCATATTAGCACACAGTCCAGATATTTTGATAATATCCCCTCCCGACCATTAAAGAAATGAAACATTAATTTGCCTCTTTTTCCTCCAGGTATTAATTCTAAATCCGCTCGAGTCCTTTTCCCCGGTTTGTTCCTGGCCCACTTAGTGTCTCCTCTACACAATCCACCTGTTACAAGGGGTCACACTTCCCTCCTTATCTCTTTATCACCTTTACGGGGGTGCTGCCCTTCTTCAGGTATGGTGAATTCTTTGTGTCGCCTCTTTGGTATCCAGAGTTACATGATGCTATCTAATTTTACTGTGCAAAGATTATCTTCCACAACCAACCTGCTATTTTTAAACAGTTTATTATAATGCAGTTGTAAACGATATTTATGATAAGTTATTTTCCTTTCTGGCAATGTATCTGCCTCCTCCCTCTGCTCAATGAGCTTTTTATAAGCTTAGCTTGGCATGTGCAGAGGAGGCAGCTGATGATCAAGTCAATCATCAGTTGTGGATTTCCAGCGGTTTACAGCCTTGATTGACTGCATGGGGGATGGGCCAGCTTTGGCCAGAATAGAGGCCATTAAATCCGTAAATATTTTGGTTAGTAATCCCGGTAATAAATGCAAAATATATCAGTTGGGGGGCAGGTACTAGGAACATAGAATGGAGGTTTAATAAAGAAACATGGCCATTAATTAAGGTAACTGACAATTGACCCAGTTATTTTTGTTTTAAGGTGGACAATGCCTTTAAATATGTTTTATTTGTATGCATAAGGAAGTTAAATAATCAGCACAACGGTTAGACCAACTGATTTATACATACTGTTTAGACATACTGTTAGACATACTGTTAGACATCCTTTGTATAATAAAAGGACTAACCTCTAACATAGCATTAGCCAACACTCTGCCTCCCATGTACCATATTTACAAGCTACCCAATGAAATTGTCCCTCCCAACCATTACTGATGGTGCAACCTGGGCCCTCCTCTGTTACCATCCGCCTAGTGGATAGGACTGGCTTCCTCTGACATGGGTGGGTTTCTGATGCGAGAAAACGTCCATTGATCCCATTGCACTGATGGACAGTCTAAGATCTTTCTGACTCGAAATGACTCATGGCATCTTGGCACTGCCCATCCACTTTGTCCCCAGACATGGTGGTGGAATATGGTTTTGTGTTGGATACCTGGACTTCCTGTGATTCATTACTTGGACCATTTACAGGGAATGAAACAACCTACACTGATTTTTACATAACATAATTGTTTATGAGTAACGGTTTTACTTCTACAAGCCCATTAGCAACTATGTCACTCCAGATAGCTATGAGTTCCCTACAGGTTTAACCCGGAAGGACATCCCAGTTTGAAGGAGCATTCAGGGCATTTATTCTATCCCATGGACATCTGGTCATATGTGCAGCTGTGGGGTTTGTCATCAATAAGCATGGGTGAGAATTAGAGTGAGGGGCCTTTTCTGGGCTTTTTAATATGTATTGGTTGATAGAAGCAAAATAAGGTATTTTTGGGTGGGAGACTTGGCCTAGTAGGGATTGACTGTATCAACAACCGAAATCTGGAAGAGAAATACTTCGCTAGGGATAGATTGGGTTTTATTTCTGGTGGATTACGGATTCACGACTGAGAATGATGGGAATTGTGGGCAAGGAAAACTACTAAATGACGTTTTTCAAGATTCAGCAAAGCCACAGAAATGTTTGAAAGGCATTGTCACCCAGAAAGCATTTACCCAGAAGCCAAACACAGCACGCATCCACATGCCCACCACAAGCCCTCAGAACACGCTCTTTTCAGAAGGAAGGGCACATATATAAAAGCCAGAAATCAGTGGGTCCTCACCTCTCATTTTGATATGGTGTTAGGAGTTAATACCTTTCTCACATGAGTTTTTGTGGCTTATTCCAGTGTTCCTAGTATCGCCATTGTTGGTCACTTACCATCAGTTCTTTACACCTGCTCAGTCCCTAAGATACGGCCAGGAACTTGGTACAGTGGTTCCACACCCACTAGTAGCCTCCAGCCAATATTTTTTACAGAACAGGAGCACTGTGGAGCTGAGGTCAGGGCGTGTGGGTAGTTCAACTGTCCATACACACAGTCATATTTCCTTAAAACATAGAGTAAGCTAACCCAGAGAAATAATATCGTATTTTAATAGGATTGTATCTACCAGATAAGGACCAAAATTAATGGGGAAACCATGATCAGGTGACAACGTTGGATGGAAATATTAAATAATGTTATAAAGATTCTGTGTACGGTGATTAACAATATATAAAGTTTTCTGAAGCTTTCGATATCTAATCCAGTGTTGTCCCCGTCAGGTGTGAATCCTGCTATACTAGCGATCTCATTGGTGGCGTGTATGTGGAGACGAGTGGACTGGACACGGACACTTTCTCTATGCCGTATCTCACTGGCCCTTAGGGGTCTGCTGGGACCGGCTTCCTTGCAGTTTGTTTTCCGTTTGGTTTTGGCTTGTGACCGAGACGAGAGCATGCCATGGAATTAAGGACATCTCATTTTAGGGCACAGCACACCAGAAATTGATGGATGGACGGGGCTTATTCGATGAACCATCCTCAAGGACAAGAAGACTAATGTCTACAAGGATATTTATCACAGAACACACCTCCAAGCAGAACCTCACTGGATTTTATAAAAACAATTTTTGTAAATAAATAAGCAAGGCTGTTTTGTTTTACAGTAAAAAATAATAAATGTTTTCTTTGTTTTCAATTCACATCGACTACCTGCAGCCACGCGCCCATATATGGGACATCGTATTGGCATTGTAAACTACCGCTTTCTTAGTACTATTTGTTATTCAGGTATCTTATTTAAGATCTGTAGTGTATTTTAGGTTAGCGTATTTTTATTTAAGCGTCATTCCTTATTTAGAGGCCAGGCCGCAAGCAAGGCCGGAACCCGGGCGTCGTAGGAGAGAGGAAGCTAATAAAGTCAGGGCATTACATATTTTTTATAGCGGTTGGGGCTGGGGGAAGGCAATCTCCTATATTGGGAATTTTTTTATAAGGGGTGGCCCTCGCCCTTTCAGAAGGCTTTTCTCCTGCCCGTTCCAACCGGCAGCACAGCCTCAGACTCCCTCAAATGTGTGAGGATACAGAATTCTCCTCCTCTCTGCTGTGTGAAGGCCCTGACAGAGAAGGTAGAGGTGTGGCTGCGTAACCACAGCACCCGCTGTGGGCATGCCTTAGGCCACTCATGAGTGGGCGGGGCTTAAGCAACGGGGGGTTTGGGCGGGCCCAAGCACCCGCGAGTGGGCGGGGCCCCATGGGGCTGTAATATAATCGGTCATGGCCTTCACTGGGGGACAGGGGTCCTGAAGTGGGAGGGACCCAGGGGGGCTGCAAAGGAGAGGAGAGACACAGACAGATTGACCGTTTTCAGAGCATGCAAGTGCAGGGGACCTGTGATGCGTGCTGTCATATCACACACACAAAAATGTAAATCTTTCAACTAATGCAAAATAAACAATGGAAATAAATTGCAAAAAAAAATGCTTATTTAAGGAGTGGTGTTCTTAAAGCCATGTCCCACCCTTCTTAAAAACAATTTATATACTATTTCTCCCTTTCCCCCCCCCCAGCCCCACCACCCACCGCTATAGTTTCAGAAAGTGCCCCAAATATTACTTACCTTCCCTCTTTCCTCCGCCGCTCTCCAGGCCCTCTTCTTTCGAGAAAATGCAAGCAGAGGGCGGGACGCAGCAGGTCCGCTCTGTGATTGGCTGAGCGGCAGCCAATTCAGACGCGGCTGCCGGCAGAGTACACTGGCGAGGAGGAAGAAGGGAGGTAGTATAGTTTGGGGGCTTTTTAAGGTATTCGAACTTAAACTCAGCGGGTTGGGCGGATGGGGACCTATGGGGAATATTCTATTAATTTGTTTTTACGCTAGGGCGGGGAATCGAGAAGGGAGGAGGGAGGGAAGGGCTGCAGTAGCATGCCAAACTTCTCCCACAAGGGATACGAGGCAGAGTCCTATTGGACTCTGCAGTACTCCTGTGGCGCAGTTTTTTGGGACCTTTAGGGGGGGGGGATACAGGAACCTATGAGCTGGGATTAAGTGAAGGAATTAAACTCCCTACACAATGGGGCCAGTCGTGGGGGATTATATTTTTGGGGGGGGACCCTGCCCTTTAAGGGCAATAATTCTTATGTTAAGGAGCGGTATCCTTACTTAAGGAGGCGGTAGCTATGTAAGGATCGATAGTCTTATTTAGGTACGGTATCTTTTATTTAGGAGCATTATTCTTAGTTTTAAGTAGCGGTATCTTTATTTAAGGAGCAGTAACATTCCTTATTTAAGTTCGCGTATCTTTATTTAAGGAGCAATATTCGTAATTTAAATCGCGGTATCTCTATTTAAGGAGCAGTATTCTTAGTAACGTAGCGGTCTCTTGATTTAAGGAGCCGTAATTCTATTAACGTAGGCGGTATCTTTATTTAAAGAGCAGTATTCTTATTTAAGTAGCGGTATCTTTATTTAAGGAGCAGTATTCTTCTTTAGGAGTGCGGTTTTTGTTTTCTTTAAGAGCAGTATTCTTCTTTAAGTAGCTGTATCTTTATTTAAGGAGCATAATTCTTATTTAGACGTACGGTATCTTTATTTAAGGAGCATTATTCTTTATTTAATCCAGCGATCTTATTTAAGTAAGCATTATTATTAACCTATCGGTATCTTATTTAAGAGCGTATTCTTCTTTAAGTAGCGGTATCCTTATTAAGGGAGCAGTATTCTTATACACGTACAGCGGTAGCTTTATTTACGGAGCAGTATTCTTATTTTAAGTAGCGGTATCTTTTTTAGGACTAATTCTTACTAACGTATCGGTATCTTTATTTAGGGCCTTAGTCTTCTTTAAGGAGCGTTCCTTATTTAAGGAGGGGGAATCTTTATTTAAGGAGCAGTATTTAGGTAAACGGTATCTTTTTCTAAGGAGCAGGATTCTTAATTTAATAGCGGTATCTTTATTTAAGACAGTATCTTATTTATTAGCGTATATTTATTTAGAGCAGTATTCCTTATTTAAATAGTCGGTATCTTTAATTAAGTAGGGCCTTATTCCGATTTCGTAGCGGTATCTTTATTTAAGGAGCAGTAATTCTTAACTTTAAAAAATGGAGCGTATATTTTATTTAAGGACATTATTCTTATTCAACGTTAGCGGTATCTTCTTTATTTAAGGAGCAGTACTTCTTATTTACTAGTGGTATCTTTTTAAGAGGCAGTATTCTTATTTAAAAGGGCATGTGTCCACCCCCAAACGATAATCCCCCACTACCTGGCCCCCACCATGTCAGGAGTTTAATCCTTACCCTCAACATCCAACTCCCATCTTGTGTCTCTGTAGTCCCCCCCCCAAAGTTTCCAAAACTGACCACCAGAGGCTAGCAGGTCCATAATGACACTGCCTGCCCTACCTGGCCTCCCGAGATTCCCTGCCAATGCGTGCGTCCGCCCTTTCTCCCCTCCCTCCCCCTCCCTCTCCCGTTCTAGGCTATCCTCTCCCCCTGAGGCATTTGAAAACCGCCCCTAATATTCTGCTCCCCCATGTCCCCCAGCCGCCAACCGCATGTTCTTTTTTTTTTAAAAAAGGCTCCCGCAAACTCTTACTTACCTCTCCGCTTCCTCGCTGCAGCTGATGACCGGCAGCCGCGTCGTGATTGCTGCTGGCTCCACAGCAATACGCATCCGATGCGATCAGACACGACTACCTGCCTGGGGTTCCCGCCCTCTGCTTGCCTCTCGCAAGCAGAGTGCCGGCAGTGCGCGAGGATCGATGGGAGGAAGTACGATTTGGGGGGCTTTCTTTCTCGAAAAAAAAATATGCGGTTGGGGCTGGGGGACTGGGGCGCAGAATATTAAATTCGATTTAGGGGTGGACATAGCCTTTAAGTAGCGGTAGCTTTATTAAAAGAGCAGTATTCTTATTTTAAGTAGCGGTATCTTTATTTATCAGAGCATTTCCTTATTTAAGTAGCGTATCTTTATTTAAAGAATCGTAATTCTTATTTAAGTCAGCGGTTCTTTATTTAACGAGCAGTATTCTTTATTTAAGTAGCGGTATCTTTATTTAAAGAGCCGTATTCTTATTTAAGTAGTGGTTCTTTATTTAAAGAGCAGTATTCTGATTAAGTAGCGGTTCTTTATTTAAAGGATCAGTATTCTTATTTAAAGTAAGGCGGTATCTTATTTAAAGAGCATATTCTTATTTACGTAGCGTAATCTTAAAGTTAAGGAGGGGCTATTCTTATTTAGTACGTATTTTATTTTAACGAACCTATTCTATTACGTAGCTGTATCTTTATTTAAGGACAGTATTCTTATTTAGTAGGCGGTAATCTTTTATTTAAGAGCAGCATTCTTATTTAAGTGCGGTATCTTTATTTAAAGAGCAGATTACTTATTTAACTATACAGCGGTATCTTTATTAAAGAGCAGTATTCTTATTAAGTAGCGTAAAATCTTTAGTTAAAGAGTCAGTATATTCTTAATTTACAAACGAGTCACGTTCTCTTTATTTGAATGGAGCAGTCTTCTTCATTTCAAGGGCTAGGTACCACCCCCAAAACCTATAAGCCCGCCCAACTACTCTGCCCCAGGCCCAATGTAGTTTAGTCGAAAGATCCTTATCGACCATAAAAGGGGAGGCAAAAAGATCACATCCACTCCATAGGGTTCTCCTGTAGTCCCGCCCCCCCAACTATCCCAAAACTGCCCCCCAGGATAGCTATCAAGTCCATAAATAGACTCTGCTCCTATCAAGGTGTACCACAATCCGGAGCAGTATAGGGCATGCTACATGCAGCCCTTCCCCCCTCACCTGCTCTCTCCCTCGCCTCGATTCCCTCCCCCTAGCGTAAATGTTTAAATAAGACATATTCCCCCAAGGGCCTCTACCCCAGCCCCAACCGCTAGATTTGTATCTTTAGAAAGCTCCCCCAAACTTTTCTTACCTCTCTCCGCTTGTTCTCCGGCGAAGTAGCTGCGGCAGCCGAGTCGTGATTGGCTGCCGCTCAGCATCACGCGACGCGGCTGCGTGCCCGCCCCTCTTCTTGCTTTCTAGCAAGCGAAGGGCCGGGAGCTCGGCGGAGGAAAGAGGGGATGTAATATAGATTTGGGAGCTTTCTAAGATACAAATCCTAGCTGGTTGGTGGCTGGGCGCCCTTGGGGAATCTTCTATAAAAATTTTATTTTGGTGGACATACCCTTTAAGTGAGGTATCTTTATGTTTAAGGAGCAGTATCTTATTTTAAGTACAAAATAAGAAAGCGTATCTTTATTTAAAGAGCAAGTATTCTTATTAATAGCGTAAGCTTTAATTTAAGGACGTATTCTTATTTAAGTAGCGGTATCTTTTTTAAAGGATGCAGTATCTTTTTAAGTCGCGGTATCTTATTTAGAGGCAGTAATTCTTATGTGAAGTAGCGGAGCTTTATTAGGAGCTTAATTCCTGTATTTAAGTCGCGTTATGTGTTATATTAAAGAGCAGTATGCTTAAGTTAAGTAGTCGGTAATCCGTTTATTAAGAGCCGTATTCTTATTAAGTAGCGGTATCTTTCTTTTAAGGAGCAGTTTCTTATTGACAGACCAGTATTCCTTTTGTTTTAAGCAGCCATACTGGAAGAGGTTTAGTCCAGCACCAGAAAGTCCATTGTTCCCAAGGCCAGGTCTGGGGCTACTGGGCAAAACATAGTGTTCAGGGAAGTGAGGCCCTGGGCATTGCCATGTTTTCCCTTTATATGGTAAACTGCCCCTTGCCCCCTGTAACTGATACATACCGGAAAATTGTGACAAAATATACAAAGGGATTTGGTCGCAGATCCCCAACAGCTCGGACTCAGCTTTATTTACCTTTCGTACCTCTTCCTAGACGCAGATGTGATTTAATCTGGTCCCGCCAATTCACGCTCCGAGGAATGACTCTGTACTGATGCGCCATGCTGTGGACAATAGACATTTGCTGGTGCAAGCAGGATTCTACAGAAAAGAGTCCTGGAACTGGGCTTGGGGTCGCAAGAAACTACATGCTGGAAGTGTGAACAACACACCGCAATCTTAGCGGAAGATTTCATCCCATGTGTGTATCATAAACGTGTAGGGGTAGCACAATGCTCTGTAGTGGACGATAAGATTCGTTCCGTTATGAAAATATCGACTTCCAGGTACGGGTACACTATGATTTGCCGGCGGTCCTTGTGGACAGGATAACTGTTCTCCCGCCGTTCCCCTGCATTTACACCGGCTGTGTATGGTTTTGATTGCTCACGAGCTTTGAACGTGTTTCAAACTGGTGGGCTGCATGAGATAGCGAGGGGCTGTCAAGGCAATCTCGCATAGTCCTCTACAGTGGTTGTCGAATTACGCTGCAAATAATGCCCCTTTAATGGCGCATGCATCCGACGAATCATACACAGGGGCTGTGCTAAGATCGATGCTACTCTAGTAGGCCTCCCCTGAAGCGCGTACGTATGGGAGGGCGAGAGGGGACTATGACAAAGGGGGATATTGAAGTAAATAACATTACAAGCAGCGGGGCAAGAGCAGTGTCCTTCTGTTATCCTCCCTCCGTGCAAGCCCGGACCTGGTAGTTGCCGAGAGGGAGGTGACAACTATTAGTTGTTGGATATTGGGAAATACATTACACAAGAGCTGTGGCTAAGCTCGGTTTCACTGTCATATCTCCCCCCTAGCAGCCTGTACTTAGGGTTTATTTCTATAAGTTTAACTATTAAAGGTTGGGATCTTGAGAAGATCATACACAGAGCTTTGCTAAGATCGGTTCACATCATTATCCTCCCCCTGCAGCCTGTACTGATGTTATTTCTTAAGTTTTTAACTATAAAGGTTTTGGATATTGAGAAATACATTACACATAGCGTCGCTAAGAATCCGGGTCACTTCATTAGCCGATCCTCCCCCTTGCAGCTCTGTACTATGTTATTTCATCAGTTAACTATTAAGCTTTGTGATATTGAAAAATACATTAAACAAGCTTGCTAAGAGGTCAGGTTTTCACTTCCATTTATCCTACCCCCTGCAGCCCGGTACTATGTTTTATGCGTGGTTCTATAAGTTTAACTTTAAAGGTTGGTATATTGAAAATACAATACACAGAGCCTTGTGCTCTCGGACATCAAGTTCACTGCTGCATTATCCATTCCTCCCCTGCACGTCTGTACTAGTCTGTAGTTTCTAATAAGTGGTTAACGTATAAACTTTGTGATATGGTGAAAATACATTACCACTGAGTCTTGGTTGCTAGATAGTCACTGACTGTACTCCCTCCCCCATGCACCCTGTCTGAGACTTTTCATATTCTATAAGTTTTAACATATTAGTTGTGATATTGAGAAATAACTTCACAAGCTGTGCTAAGATCGGTTCACTTCATTATCCTCCCCCTGCAGCCCTGTAACTAGGTTATTTCTATAAGTTTAACTATTAAAGTTGTGATATTGAATACATTACACAGAGCTGTGCGAGACCAGGTTCACTTCATTATCATCCCCTGCATTTATTATCCACGTGTAAGTAAGTGGATGAGCAGATTACGTTATTGCGAATAAGACAATACTCCTTGTTCCGTGAAGGCAAATGTATGTGTGCCTGACTCTTTCTTTAGAGAGGGACAATTTAAAAAGGCCTTGTGGACGTGATTACCCAGAATCTCCTCCTATTTTTATTTGCATATATGCGTAAACCTCTAGCCTGAAACTCTCCCTAACTTGATGCTTGGTAATGCCGTCATAAATGGCGCTTTACTTATGTTGACCCACATGCCCATTTTTCTGATGAGGGTTCAGTAAAGACCATAACTTGTCGTTCTACTGGCAATCTGGGATCGCCACTTATCCATGCTGTTGAAAAAGCCTCACAGACACAGAAGGTAAATCGCGTTGCTTAAGGCTATACCATGGAAAAAATACTCTAAGTCGCTGCTCTTTATTCATGTATATGGGTTATTACACAAACAAGAGTTCATTTATAAAGCGACTACAGTATTCCTTTACTTTATTGTTGCAGCCTGAGTTATAGGAGCTATAACAAGCTTCCATTCCTTCAAGCAACTGACATGAGCCACGGACCGAAGATAGAAGATACCACATCATTTGTTCAACTGACTCTGCACTGGTGAAAGTTGGGAACTATAAGAAAGTGGTTTGCGTTGGATTTGTTCTTATAGTCAAAAAACAATGTCCCTTATTAAAAGAGGAGCTTTATAAATCTACCAATATCAGATAATTATTGGCCTAATGGTGATATCTGCTATTAGTGATTATAGTATTCAGTCAGGTCATTTGAACTTGTTTAAGTTTCCCGTTAAATTTGCTACATTTCCAAACATTCCGTGGCGATGCACTGGGAGCCACTGTCCCATCCCACCCAGGTGCTTCACACGGCATAATCTTGCTTTTTCTATTTCGCATTACCCTTTGGAGGCCAATTGCTGGCATTAAAAAAGTCCCCCAAATGTTTGTCCTTTTTTTGAGTGATTAGTGGTAAGTATTTACTGTACTGTTGTGTTTTGTTCCTCCCAGAGCTCTGTTGGCATGATCCTGATGTATACGGGCAATTCTGTATCCCTTGGATTTTGTCGAGTGATCCACACTGGGTGTCGTATGTGCTTGAAATAGCCAGGTCAGCTAAACGCCCGTCGATGTCAACCTTTGTTCTCAAGTACTAGGATCGTTCAGCTTTATTTTGTGTTGTTGAGACCGTTGGGGACAGATCTACACGAACACAGACGGAACGCCAGTCGTACTGTTATTTTCTGACCTGATCACCTGGATGTTGCTAAATTCTACAATAAATAACTTTGGAGCTTTTGTGGACTATTTATGTGTAGCATACTCATTAGTGGTTGGAATACAAGGTGTAGGGCACTATCCCCTTGCCCCAGCTTCCATCACATTCAAATGAGACCATGCAGAGACGGGCAGCGAAATAACTACTCTGATAGGTTGGTAGACTGTGATAAGGCACCGCCCCTCCATAATTTGCACGGTGTGAGACTCTAAGAATAGATAATTTCGAATGTATTTTGTATAAAGTAGGTATTTAGCGGTAAGGGCAATACTAATGGGGTTGTACAATCTCTGAGGTTCTCATAGGTCTAGGACGCTTTGGTGTAAAGCCTGACAATGCTGATCTGGCAGGTTTTACGTCTGGTACATGTGTCCTGCCTGTTCGAGGATCACACCGTTACTGAGATTAATGGTTCTTGTTAACTTACAGTTTTCAGGCAGAGGTGCAAGGACAGTTTATGTGCATCACAGTGACTCCATGTCTAAGGGCACATTACAAGTATGTGTAAGGAAATTGTCGTTGAGTAATGTGATCAAGCCAAGAGCTGATAGGGTATAAGAGGGAAACCTCGTGTGACTGGGTTCCAGTTACACATGGGTTTAGGGTGAACCTCTTGACACAATGTGCTGTGTGGTGAGGTTACAGTACCTAAACATTATATGAAACGTTGAATTATGCATAATATTGTGCAGAGAAGTGACCTGCCCCAAGTACCGGTGAGTGTTCCCGACTCGATCATGAGGTGTGTTCTGGAGGAGCATTCAGGAGCATGTAATTCCAGCCCTTGTTGTGTGCCTCTCGGTGCTACATGTATATCTCTGCGTTACTATATGTGGTTTTCAACAGGGGGGATTTCAACCGCGTATACTTCGCATACCCTACCGTTTGGATAATCCACAGGGGTATTCACGCACATGCTAGGATGCCAACCAAAACCAGTGAACAGTCCAGGGCGATCTAGGGATGTGAACTGTGGGTTGCAATTAAACCGCAGTTTCCCATTAAAACCCAGCTCTTTAGTCATATGAAGCCTTGTTTTCGCTGGGCCTGGTTGGCTGGAGCTGCCTTTGCCTAATCCGGCCTTGACCACACAATGATTATCTTGCAGTAAGTAATTGGTTTAAATAGCGGATGTGTAACCCGTGCTGTCAAACCTATATGGGGTATTATAACGGCACGTCTACCTACCCTCGTTCCCTCGTCATGTTCCAATGGACGTTTATTGGGTGGTCTGAATATTGTTTTTTAAAATAACATAAAGTGGTTGTAATGCTGTTTGCGAGGGAAGATCGCGGTACATTGACCCTATTATTCGCCTACATTGCTGGAAACCAGAACTGGAGACGTTAGACAATACAGCGAACCTGATCGAGTGCCAGTGTGCTTGCCGCTAGAGTAATGCTCGGGTACGAGCCTGGGTACAAGCACTTTAGATATTTCCGGTCTGATCGACTTAATAGTCATGTACTCGTCGATCGACATTATCGCGAATCCGAGTTTGGGGCCCCATGTCCGTGGGGTCGACCCGGGAGGCGTAGAGGTTCCGTGGCCAGCCAACAAAGGACGGGACGTGGGGATTTTAGTGATTTTGTGTGACAGGTGTGGGTAAACCACTATGGCACGTGGGCTTTGAGGATGTTTGGTCGGTCTCATCTACTGGGGGGGGCTGGTGGGGGGGTGGGTGGAGTTAGGTAGGGGGGCCCTAGGGGACCGGGACGAGCGAGCCGGGACGATACGCGCGGCGGGGGGCCGCGAGCCGGGACATGCCGGCCGCCTCAGAGCCGGGGGCGCGAAAGTAAGAAAACGAAGTAAGAACGCGGAGGGGGATACGATCGGAAATAAGAGGGGGGAGACGAAGGCCAGCGAGATGCTCCTGTGGCGTGTCGCAAAAAGGGGAACCTAAGATTGGAAGGGGACTACGAAGGGGGGGGTAGAAATCGTGGGGGGGGGAGAAAGAGTACGAAGGAGTCAAGGGGAAACTGTGGCTGGGAGATAGTAAAGGAGAGGGATAAAACGAGTTCGAGACAGGAAGGGGGGAGTAGAACGCCGTCGGTGTTTAGTTGTACGACAGGGGGAAAGACGCAGCGCCCAACAACAGCGTGAAGGCTGGGGGCGAGAGAGTGAAAGGTCCGGCTAGAATAAACTGTGCGGGGGACACCGCGGGGCGCAGGACCACCGAGACCCAGCAAGGCGCCCGCGGACCGGGCAGCAGCACGGCAAAACAGCAAGCCAAACCCAACAGCACCGCGAGCGGGAAGGAGGACGCGGAGAGGCGGCGGGGCCGCCCCCCCGAGAAGAGACAAGACCACAAGGGAGGCGCATAACCAAGCCGGGGCGGAGGCGAACGGGGCGGGGGGGGCGGGGCAGCGAAAAGGGTGGGGCCGGTACAGTTGATTAAACCAATGTATCACTTCAGGGTATTCCGTAACTGCCCATTCCCTTACCAGTTCTTTGTTGATCGGCCATTTCGTTAGGCGGGGCACACACGGTTTTTCGGCGGGGACGGACCGATGTGGCGTGTATTCTCAGTCAGGTGAATATATCCTGTCCGTGTGTGCCGGGGCGGCTGCGCTGATCCTCGGTCCCATTTGTCTGGATCGGACGAACAGGCCTTGTAAATCCCTACAGAACTCGCATACGGTTGCGCGGAACTCTCGTAGAACTGTCAGTCTGTTGTCTGACCAAACGTTGCTAGTATCAGTGAACGTTTCCATTTGCGCCAAATAATGTCCTGTGGTGTTCAACCCAGCCTTTAATATCCAGTCTTCAACATCTTCATTTTATCTCTCATTCGAGTTCCTACTTATCATAACTCTCTTGCTGTGTGTATGTTTTGCTGTAGATAATATCTCTCTTGGGTACCCCACCTACAGCTTGCTTACACCGTCAATCATTTTCGCAGATGTGCCCTATTCCGTTCATCCACTTATGTCCTTGACGTAATGCACACTCATGCATGTTGTACGTGGCACCTTCTTTTGCCGGACCCTTGCGCTTTTTCCTTTTGATTGTTAGAGCACTGTACAGACGGGCACTGATGCTGGACGGAGGCAGGCGAAGCTCGTTAAGGGAATGAAAACAGATTTGCCGTGATCGCAGCCGTACCACCCCCTCTAGTGAGTCGGTCTAATTGAATTCCGTTTAGGCAAGTGATTTAGGGAAATGGGATGCTCATCGGCTTTGCATATCATTTTTTCCGTCGAGGCCATGGCCTAATGTGGCCCGAGTCGGAAATTCCGGCCCTGTCCTGTGCATTAATTTCACTCTACTTCACAGTTTTACCAATAACCTGTCCGACTATTTCCAAACATACACACTTGGCAGAACTAATCCGCCAGCGCCTGCTGATGCCAGAAACAAGCAGAGAATAGATTGCCGGTCTTAAGAGTGTGATGCCTTCATTTTCGCACAAATGTCGTTGCAATGGGTCGTTCTGACGTGTGTCGAAGCATTGTGCTGCTTGCGGTATTTACGCACAAATAAAATAGTCAAAGTCTTTTTCTCACTTTACTGCCCTTTAAGTAGTTACTAAACAATTCCTCTAGTGCCCACGTTATGAAAGCTTTTTGATTCACTACAGGATAGAGAGAAAAGGAAAAA